>OY987246.1:17917006-18206107 GCA_963920765.1 Ulota crispa | reverse complement strand
TGGGGGGTATTGGGGGTGTATTGGAGGTGGGGGGTATTGGGGTGTATTGGAGGTGGGGGGTATTGGGGTGTATTGGAGGTGGGGGGTATTGGGGTGTATTGGAGGTGGGGGGTATTGGGGTGTATTGGAGGTGGGGGGGGGTTACACTCGAACGTACATGTAAAGCCCAAGGGAAAGGCGTTTTCTAAAAAACAAGTGACGACACTTACTTTTTGTGTAAAAGTAGATCCATTGAATTTTTATGGTCATGTCTAAGTTCCAATTGAAACCGGCAGTTTTGAGTATTTAGAATCTGTTATCTAGTCTTGCTTTTGAATGGTGGAAATGTTATTGTTAGTAGAATTATGTGCAAAACCATGAGCTAAGTGATTGTTCCTTCATAAGGGAGGAGGTTCTAATTGGATGCAGGCTCTAAAATAGTGCACCTTTTCAAATCCACTCTACTTGTACATGTTGTTTGTAGATGTTGTTTTTAATAGCCCTTCAACAATTTACAAATCATGTACATTTGAGGAGGTGCACCATTTTAGAGAATTATGGCCTTTTGACTTCAAAATTTTATAACTAATTCTTTAAAACTCCAAAAATTATGAAACAGTTTGGATTAGATGTCTGTTCCTCTTATCTTTCAAGGAAAATTTTTGAAAAATATTTCAAGAAGTTTCACCTCCCCAAAATTTAGCTTCAACCCTAAGATGCTCCATTTATGAGCCTCCTATCTCACTACAAAAGTACAATTTATTTCTAGGGAAATTACAAATAGGGGCATGAAAACATAAAATATTACAAATAGGGGCGCAGTTTCAAAATAACTACTAATAGGGGCACAATTTTTAAAAAAGTTGTAAATTTTTGTAATTTTTTTTGGTTTGGGCATTGATTGACTTAAACATATCATAATAACTGTTAGCTAATTTCCATTATTTTTTTAAGTCTTCAAAAATTGTCATTTCCTATACTAAAATTTCTTTATTTAGACTTGATTTAGAGAGATCTTAAATTTTTTGGAACTTAGCTAATATTCAATGTGATGTGTCTAAGTCAACCAATGTCCAAACCAAAAAAAATTACAAAGAATTACAATTTCAAAAAAAAATTGTGTCCCTATTTGTAGTTATTTTGAAACTACGCCCCTATTTATAATATTTTACATTTTCATGCCCCTATTTGTAATTTCCCCTTTATTTCTTCATTTGTTCCAAATTGGTTGCTTTGGCAGTTGTGGCCCTAGAGCGAGAGCCAGTTTATAGTGGTAGATGAGGCTGTCAAAAACTCGCTAAACACCAAGTGTGAACATACCTGAAGCAGGTTGGTAAAATGTATGTTCATGGTATATTATCTGCTTGTGGTTTTATTGAAGCTAACGTTTTTTCTTGAGTTCTCTGATTTTAAAAGTTACAAAAAACCCTAGTTTCATTAGAACTGGATATGTTCGTAATGACAAAGATTAATAGTTGACATCTGAGTCTAAGCAACACCAACGTTTCTATTGACGATGTAGATTTTGATTTGTTGAAGCTGTGTAGTGACGTAGCCTTGTTGGATTTTGACGTCATCGGTGTCTGTCAGCCCTAAAATTCAAGATTGCTTGGAGAAACTCAAACTGCCCTTGCAAATTTTATAAGGTTTTTGATCTCTGTGGACTACGGAACATCTTCACAATTGACTCACGTGATTATGCATTGTTGTGCAGGTGTGAGCAGCTCTAGGCGCAAGTCGCGGAAGGCACACTTTAGTGCCCTTTCTAGCAAATACCGCATTCTTATGAGTGTTGCTCTTTCTACAGATTTGAAGAACAAGTACAGTAGAACTCTTTTAAACTGATATGGTTGGGACCCCAAGAACTAGATTAGTTTAAGTGGGTTATTACTTAATTTTGTGAAAGTGTAAGTGAAGTGGGGTGATTGCAAGAAATACTTGTACTATTTCTTATCCCCTTCACCTCCCGCATGTGCTTTTTGGCTTGTAACTTTTGCACAGCAAGTTCTTTTGAGTTGAAATTTTAGAGGAAGGTACATGTCATAGTAGCAAACTTGCCATAATTTTTGCGGTTTTTTCAAAATTATCTTACTATTTTTAAACAGCCCCTAAATAGGTGTCTACCTTGACCATTTTGGAGGTTTTTAGTACTATTTTGGGTCCAAAAAAGTTTTTCTAGGGCTATAAATCAGGGATGTTGTTTATGGAACATGCTTACATGCATTTATAGAAGGGTTTTGCAAAATTATAAATTCCATGGCATCTACATTGTCTCAAAGTGGGCATCCTATCTCCCTTCATTGGCAAAATACAAAGAATTTCCTTAGCAAAGCAATTGTACCATGTGAATGTGTTTAATGGGTTCTCAAATGGCTAGTTTTTATTTTAATCTTTTGAATTATTTTACTATTTTCTAAAAAGCAATAAAAAAATTGGCTTTTAGTTGGTGATTTTGTTTTGTGCATAACTTTTAGAATAAATTTTTTCTAGGTCTGAATTTTCACGAGTATGCTATTTTAAGTGCTTTACAAATTTTTCATATTTTAATTTATTTATAAAAAATTATTTCAAAAGCTCGGTAGTACTACTAGTACTCCCAGTACTAAAGGTGTTTGAGACAAAACAGTGAAGTGTTTCTTGCAACTACCCAGTGATCTTGAGACTAGTGCTAGGATAGCACCAAGGAGCACTACTACTATTGAATTAATTGCTTTGGTTTATGACTAATGCATGGTCTAACATTGAGATGTGTGTAATATATTAGATTATAGAGGATATTAGTTTAGAAGATATTGGTTTAGAGGAATTCTACTATACAATGTAAGTTAACCCTTAAACGTCGGGGCCCATAGTTGTGGCATGCCCTACACTGTATAGCTACAGTGCACGGGCTATACCTAACTTATAATATTGTTTCAAAAAGTGAGAAAAGTCAATAGTGCATGCTGCCCATATGAAATTTGTAAGAAAGGCAGGAGGGGACGTATCAACCATGGTTGTGAATATTCTCACAAATTTCAGTTTTGAAAAACATGAGGACTTTCAATCAACCCAATTTTGAGACTCCGTGGTGAAGAACCTTGCAATGACCACTTTTGAAAAAATTGAATAAAAAAAGCTTCTTCTCCTACCCCAGACTTTTTTTGCATCAAAAGGACGATAATCGTCTTCTTTGACCTATAGGGGTTAAAGTAAATGCTGTTGATCACAGAAAGTCCTCTAGAGCTTTTTTCAGAATCTGGTGGCATTTTAAGGTTGATCCTCTTTATTTCACTTTGCACTCTTGTTTTGTGTGATGTTGACACTTTGTACGCGATAATTCTCTTCAAAAAAATAACCAGTGTTATATTCCACCACAGGATGGACATTTTTTTTGAGAAACAAAGATTTCCACTGTTTTTTGTACAGGAGAAAAAATCCGTAATTACTATTAGCAAGCAACAAAAATGCATCAGCTATGACGTTCACTCAACTTGGGGGTTGCTGGTGACGTCAGAGTCGACTTTTATGAACGCAAAACTCAGCGACAGGCGAGCAATCGATCCACTCATTACAAAGTTGAGGAGCAGGTTGTAAGTATCTAGTCATGAAAATTTGAAGTCCTTTCTTGTATCTGACTTGTGCCTAGCGGAGATTAATTATTAAAACAGAATTGAAAAAACAGAGAGTACGGCGAATAAAAACGGAATTGCCAAATTGCGAGATCAAGATTATTCCATTATCTAGGAACCAGTTCATTGTAGTGTAATTCACTTTGTTTTTGAAGAAGCTTTGAATTTGTTAGACTTAATAAGTTGCCACACGAGATGGTGGGTAAGTAGGACGCAGTAGCTGAGGCATTAACCTACAATCATTGTGCAAATTCAAATAGTTTGAGTTGTGTTTTTTCCTAACTCTTGAGTTTTTGGATTCTGCAGAGCATTTTTTATACGTGTTTCAACACATTGTTTATAGAAGGAAATCAGTTCGCACTTACTTCAAAGGACGAGCTTGACAGGCCTTCAAGCAGCTTAGACTCGAGCTTCCAGGTTTTCTTGCTTTCCTGAAGCCTATTCTCGTCATAGCTTGCACATCAAGAAATGTAAAACTTAGGCTTCAACTTCATTATTTATTCCTCTTGTTACAAGGGTGCTGTTTCTCAGGTTGTCTTCTACTTTTTGCACGGGCTGGCCAAAGAGAAAGATGGTGTGATCTGTGCCAAAGTTAGTGACAGCTTGACTGCCGCATGTCAACACGGACTTTTTAACAAGCAAGACTCGAACAGAGGTGATAAATTTGAATTGAAGTGATTGTTGGAATTAAGTTAGTGGTAACCTTAAAGTCTATTTGATGATGTGGTAGCTATAGCATTATAGGATATTGCTATTTGGAAGATCAACTAAATTGCATATAAGAGAAACAACTATGTTATAGCTCAGTGGGTCAAGGAGGCACAGTTTATCACTCAATGAGATGGGTGAAGGAGATCGAGCTTATTCCTCAATATCTTAAGTGTCTCACCTCTATGGTTGGGTGGTGAGATACACATTTGTATCTTTTAATTCCTCAATGTTTGGAAGTGGTTTTTTTTTTAACTTCCTTGGCATAATCTATTACAAGTATTAGCTCTTTTGATTATTGGGTGTAGTTTGAATGGATGTTGCTGTTAGTTTCGGAATGTTCACTTGTTACTAGTAAATCCACCTACTAGAGCGGTTTTTCTTCATTTTAAGGTAAAGACACTTGCAGCCATGGCTTAGAGGTGTATATTTTGTCCTCTCGGGCATCTTTATGGTTTAGTGGCGTCTTGGCACACGAATGAAATGGTCATGAATTCAAATTTGGATGTTGTCGAAGTCCTAAGCACCACCATAGTACACTCCACTATGGTGAGGGTTCAAATGACCTCATTGTCACATTGCTCAAAAAAATTCATAGGAAAGGAGCATATCAATTCATTTTACTCCCTTTGTCACTCTAAAAACATCCAAATCAAACACTTTTTTTGTACCACTAATAAGCTTGTTGATAAGCATTTATCATGTTCAATGATCTCATGGGGCAAATTTAGTAAATAGTAAACATTCCTCTCCAAACAAGCTTGGCTTTGCCCATATGAAGTACCGTTGTTGCTACTAATATTTGAATCATCAATAATGAGCTAGCAACATATACAAATATGGTACTTTTTGCATGGCATTTGGGTGCCAAAACAATGACATTAAGGCGAGAGAATATGCGTACATTTAGTAGATTGTATATTGATTTTAGAATGCATGTGTCACCAATACAAAGATTAAAATAATGAGGAGCAAGCATCATTCATTAACTATGCACAAAAAAGGTACTTTTTGCATGGAATTTGAGTGCCTAACCAACATAAAAATTGGACATATTGCATACATTTGGCAGTCGACATATTGATTCCAAAATGCATGTGTCACTAGCTCAAAGACTGATAAAATTGTCAATCCTGTGCAAGGAAGCTTTTCAGAAGTCTTTAGAGGGACAGAGGGAGTAAGATTTATTTCCTAATAAGACTAAAGTTCGAATTCGCCATCTAGCGTCTGTGATGGTTAGACACTTGAACCATGACCAACAAACGCTACACTGATTAAGAGTTTCACAGTGGAGTTATCCTTATTCTTCCTTCATTTGAAGAGACAAAGATGAAACAAAACTAGATTTTGACAGAACATTCTTGAGAACCGCCCTCAACGTCATCGTAAACCCAATCTACATTCTTCTTTGTGAGCAATCTTCATCTCGTCCCAGGCAAAGTACCAACAGCTGAAAGAAGATACGCGCTGGCCATTCATTGCATGCCATGCATTCCATCTACACAATTTCAGACTTTGGAATACGTAATAATTTGATCTCATGATTTGATGAAAATAGAGTAAACTCTGGTCCTCAAAATCCACAGCTCCACACCGTTCTCGCCAACACCACAACCCACGTGTTAAAAAAGCTTACAATGACATACACTCTTGCAAAAGAATTGTCGTTTACTATAAAACGAGGAACAATCCTATAGACCTCATCATAATAACTTTAAGGAAAGCTATCCAGGCGGCTTATACTGGATCTTCTAAACCATTTATCCGATAACTACATAAATTACGGTGAATGACAAGAACGCGAGGTGATGAGAAATCACCTCGGCTCGGCTACCAACCAAGCTCCTGTCTGTCTCCTTTTCTTTCTCCACTGCTCACTATAGACAGGGTTTGCAAAACTTTCCTATAAACACCATCACAGTACAAACATGAAAGATCTGCACCAAGTAGAGAGAACCCACAGAAGGGTTCTCTCCACAGTTCCAATTTTGAAGTTCCAAATGGTATGTCGGTGCTTTCCACTAGAGAATACGGTCGGATTGTGACGGTAGCCTTTTGAAGAAATTTATGGGAAGTGCGGGCAACGGATCTCGGAACCGGGGGTGCCGCAACACGTACAAACCCAACAGCACTGCCACCACTTGGAACGGTGTCACGTAAAGCACTATCGCCGTTATCAGACAGAACGCGATGAACACTGCCGTTGCCCTGTGCCAAAAAACATCACAAGCAATAGAATCAGGGCTTACGGGTTCAAGGGTATGGTTTAACTTCCAAGCAAAAGCCCCTCCATTTCCAATTGCGTACAAAGATCACACTCGTCAGAATATGCTTTTCTCTTTAGGACTTCCAATTCGCACTCCTAGTTTGAGAGCGCTTCTAAAACGTTCCAAGGGACGGAAAAAGAGCAAGAAGAAGAGTGTATGGCAAGTTGAAGGTGATTTGAAAGGGGGTTTTGAGGTACCTGGGATCACGCCAAGTGAGAAGCGAATGGAGCCGTTCGCCTAAGCTAGCTATGTCGCCCAGTGCGTTCTGAAGACGACCGGCAACGCCTCTCAGTCTCTCGTACCTGTGTTTCAAGATCTGCATACAGTAGAAATGAAATCGTCACTACACAATAAAGCATTAAAGAAAAAATACAGTAGTGGAACTAAGAAATCAATAGGAGCATCGACCAGGCAAGCCGAAGATCAAAACCGGGGTGAAATCTCTCTATTGTAACCAGTGTGTATATACTGAGCTTGCGACAGGCTAATGAGCAATCATAGGGGCTGAAATAACCCGAAAGGAGAGCTCTAAAACTTGACCAAACCCCTCAAACTTTTTCAAATGCCAAGAAGTACAGTAGAATCAAGTCAAAGTTCTGTAGTATCAGAAATGCCGGATGGATGGAAATGATCGCGGGTGGAGCTGCTCACCTCTGGAGCTTTGTTGGCAGGGACGACGTTGAATTCCTCCTCCAGCTCGTCCAAGTCGCCAATATACTCGCCTTGAGACAGCTTGGCATCCATGAACGGAGGAGTGCGAGATCGAAACCGGTAGTTCCAAGCCCCGATCAGGAACATGTACAGAAACACGGTCGGCAAAAGAAGCTCCGGGTACCAAACAAGGATCAGGAAAAGGATGTGCACCAGCACCGTGGTGACAGGACTCTTCCAACTGCAGATGTCCGAGAACCAGTTCATCACAGCCAGGACACCACTCAGCACACCCTGCAAAACGGCAACAACATCCAGCTCAGTGCTTTTGCCACTGTACCAAACTGGGCCACACATGAGTTCAAGTCAGTGAAAAAGTTGGCAAAGATTGGAGAGGGTCCACCAGGTGTACCATGATTCTGAAATAGTTGGCTTTACTTCTCCGCATGCTCCACCGCTCCGTTTCGGTATCCAGCATGAACTGCACCACCTCCTGCCTCAAGGGAGGCTCGGACTTCATCAGCCGCAGAGCCACGATGTTCATGGCTGCCACTCGCAGCGACTCCGCCTGCCTGGGGTCGATTGGGTAGAAGAAGTGCATCCGCGGCAGCTGCGGCTGCAGGTACGCGTGCATCAGATTGGCTGTGGACGCACACGACAACCGCACCGCCAGCTCGATCTCTCCCATCTTCTTCACTCCCTGCGGCGTCACCACCAGCAGCGGGTACGAGTTCGTGTACACCCGGTCACTCTCCAGCGTCGACAGCCTGATTCGCACTTTCCCCACGGGAAGGTCCTTGGCCTGCACCGGTGCCCCAGGTTGGGTATGCCTGCAACAACAACACCGTCAGAGCAACGTCCGCAAGCTACTCTCAGGCCAAACCAACAATCTGAGCGGAGGAAGTCTCTCAATCAACCCTCTCTAGTTGCACATTCCATGCACATCCTGAAAATCCACGGTTAGAACTTTGAAGCAACTTGAAGAGATCCTGACAAGAGTTCTGTTTGTTACACTCACTAGTATTTAACCAACACAAGCAACAGGTGAGCCTGCTGATGTAGAAACTCGTCCTGATCACTCAAAAGCTTGAATCCTTGGTTCTGAAAAATGTTGATATGTAACTGCAGAGCAAGAGCACTTGCAGGTATTCAAAAGGCTAAGTGCAGATATTCAAAAGGCTAATTGCAGGCATGGGAAGAGAGCGTTACCGATTGTCAAAGACACTGATGGTCACCACAGTACAAGGATCGAAAACCTCCCACGTGTACTGCTCATTCCACCGAGGATTGAAGCTTTCAAAGATCGTCCGCGTCCGCACCCACTTCGGCCCATACTTGGCCACGCAGTACGCGTCGGTGCTGCCTCGGTTGTCTTTCGTTGTCTTCATGGGAAGGAGGTTGTTGGCACCGTGGATGCCCAGCTCCAACACCCCCAGGGACGGCCTCCACAGCTGCCTTGCCGTAGGACGGGTGTCACTGATGTAGTTCGGTGACTCGTCCATGACATGGTACCCACCGTCGAAGCAGAGCCGAAGGTGGATCCGACCGAGAAACGGTCCTCCTTTCCCAGGCTCCCTCTCCAAAATGTACCACCTGTAGCGATCATGTGACAACACTCAGTACTCTTACTTTATCTATTTCGAATAAAACTCCACTTACTCCTCCGTCAAGGTTACCAGTCAAAAAAGATATACCGAAGCATTTTGCCTTTAAACGTGGTGATTCCATTCATTAAAAAGCATAAACTTTGTTATGAAATGTCCGCCTCTCGAGGTCAGTTTTTTGCAATATTTAGCCAGATATGAGTATACTGACCTGGAGGGTACTGGACGGCCATCGATCCGACGCTCTATTGTGCTGAGCGGTATTCTCGCCAGGCCCAGAAACTCACCCTGCACAGGGAATCCAAGTCAGGTGACTAAGATATATTCACCTGATTCTAACACTTTAAGCTCTGAACGTAGTTTTTAGTACTACAATGGCCACAGATATACTTGTCAGCTAATGAAACTGAAATTCCAAGGATACAGTACTCACTTACCATATGCAAAAGTGCTTTGAAGTTGTATTAGTAGATGACTTGAAACCAATACAAGTTTGATTTTGAGATAGTGCACATCATAATCGATACAAACACCTTGTTCAAGATTTTAAGGTGTCAGTTTTAGGTAGGTTGTTATCTTAGAGCAGACATACCTCAAAGGTTCCTAAAATTAAGATCACAAAGCTACAAAATGGTAAAGCAATGCTCATCTGATAGTTCTGTGACTCAACGGGGTCACATCAGAAATCTACTGTTTGAAAAATAAGGTTAAAGACCATGTGGTCCATAGTAATAGGAGCAATAAATCTACGCCTAGGGAAAAAGGCCTTGCATGTACACTCACCCTTGGGGCAAAAGCATCCTCAACGATCAAGTTCAACCATTCCTCAAACGGCTCAGAAGCAACGAACATCAAGTCTTCGTTCCAAAATGGACTCGTACCCCGCATTGGAGCGGGCCTCGTACGCAACATCTGGTATGGACCAACCTGGGCTCTGACAAACTGCCACATCGCCACAATTTCAGCATCAAAGTCTAACGAGTCCCCGAAGGTGAAAGACACCTAAATCTCGTCTCACATTGTCTTCAGCAGTTTTGAGCAAATCCAACGAGAGATTTCTAATATCCAGTTGCAACCATTTTGTCATCAGCCCGGGCAATGCAGTTCTTTCATTCTACTGATACAAAACTTAGCCCCTTCCATAACATTATTTCTAGAAAGTGCGGTCACTTTAAAACCGTGAAATACTGGTTTCACAAGTCCTCGACAAGAGCATGCACGCACATATAGGGTTTACAGTTTAGAGTTTCAAGGAGAGATTGAGAGGCTCAAAGGCATACCGGTTCAGGGGGACGTCCTTTATCGATTCCAACCAGATCTTGAGCTTCGATAACATTCACCCGCAAGTACCAAAGCTTCGGCGAAAGATACACCTTGGACCGAAAAATAGCATGCCCACCAGTGTCCGACTGCCAGGCCTCTGCAAAAGCCTCGTCTGCTTGGGTTCCCCACCAGATTGCGACCATGATCTCTCCTGAAAAAAGTTCGTGCATCACATAACCAAGTCAAAAACTTCCTAATCGAAATTCAAATGTCCTAAACAATGGACAGAAGCGGAGATGCATCAGGTCGTATGTAAAACCTGAAAAGCCAGCAATTTTGACCAAATCCTTTAAGCCCTATTTCATGTACAAATTTATGGAACCGTTTTATCAGCGCATGCGATGTTCTTCACTCTTTCTGGCGATACGAAAGTCGACCTTGTTCATATTCTTTGTCTTTACAATATCATCAATCATATCAGTCATTTTAGAACACTTAAGACGCGACGTGAAAATTTATCAAAGTACCTCGGACTCTTCCTGGTCCAGCCTTGGACTCCAGCCTGTACCATTGCGGTGTGAGAGGACTTTCAGGAGGCTTTCGAGCTGGCACCTCAGTCAAATCAATCATGAATCCACCCAGGAAATCATCTTTCGATAGCTTGTCCTGTTCCAACAAAAAACCACTACACCTCAGAAAGGACATGACTCTCAACTGCTGCAAATGGAATTTAAAAAGTAAACATTGACATGCCAAGTAAAGACGTAGTACATTTACAACGGTGGGCTTACCGCATCCCAAACAGACAGTTCTAAAGTTCTACCCTGGATCTTGTCTTTCCCAACAGCAAACGCTTGGTTCCACTCCGGATTCAGATTGTGCTTGATTATCTTCGTCTCCGTTCTAACAGCTCCTACTGCCAAGCGAACGTACTGGAACACCCAGAAAACACGTTACTCACATTTCTCACAAACATGGATTTCAAACAAATAAGAGCAAATCATGGATTCCAAATAAACAAGAGCAACATCATAGGGAGACTGATCCTGGGGAGGTAAGCTGAGAAATTTGCAATTCATAAAGGGACATCCCCATGACAGGCATTGCCTGAACCATAAGTTGATAATTATAATGGCCCGAAAGGAAAGTATCCCTCCACGCTTGTTCAAATGTCTCTAAAATGTGTAACTTGCAAAACTACATGAAGACTTGCACCAAACAGAGAGCTGCAGAGGCGTTTTGGGAAAGATTTCTTACAGGATCGCTTAACCCGTTCGCATCTTTTCCCATCAGGCCTCGTGCTCTGACCACACGGATGAACAGATACGACATCTGCTCCACCAGATCGAAGTGCTGCCTGTAGTCCACAGCCTTTCCCAGATCCGGGTTCGTTTCCTTCACGGTGAAATCGGCCTCGGGAACGGTAATGAGAGACGGCCTCGGAGGTCCTGGCTGCATGTCAGCCTTCACTTCTCTTCTCACCTCTTTCGGTGTAGGACTTCTACCAATATTATTACCTCCTCCTCCTCTGACTTTCTCCTCCCCACCTCCTCCATCACCACTTTCACCACCTGAGATAAATACCCGTCAGGTTCACGCTTTTTAGATACAAACAGCGGAGATTTGTGCACAAGTGGGATCTACAGAAACAGTAGATTTTCAGAGTTGTGCATCTAACTGGAAACCTGTCGATTTCATGAAGATTGTGATACCTCCTTCTGGTTTTTCATCTCCACCTTTGGGCTTGGCCTTCTCTTCACCACCTGCATCGCCACCACCTCCTTCTTTGTTCTTCTGTTTCTTACCCTCTCCACCTCCACCTCCTTCTTTCGTACCTCCATCTGCCTTCCCTTCCTTCCCCATTTTCTCATCCTTCGCCTTTGTAGGCTCATCCACTGTCCACCAAACTTTCAGCCTGTTTGTGCAGCTCAAAATCAGCGCTAGCGATATTGGTTTTAACTGCACAAAATTGCTCCGACGTGCAATCGTACAGAACCTAACCCCAGCAGATTACTAGATAACTGGACTACATCTACAAACTACCTCCAGTAACGTCACAGCTAAGGATTCTAACCACTATTGGCTGAGTGGACTTTGCAGACGAATTAGTGCATCTCACTCGTCATTGGTTCAACTCAGACACTACTCTTCAAATCCACAGACAAGAGCCAGGTCTAAAGAACTACGGCATAGCCATTCCCAACGTTTGATCCATTTACACTTCATTATGGACCAAAACTGAGAATTTCCTCTGTGAGTACAAAAATTCGTAGATAACTTGCAGAGTTCGACGTGATGTTGAGAGGCAGCAAAGAAAAGAACTCACCCCAAGTCTCCTTTGATGTGGGAGAACAGCCCTCGTTTCATCAACGGATACCATCTCAAAGCGTCCGATTTCGGAGGCACTGTGTTTATAGGTACCAGCACTCGTCCCAGGAAACTGCTCCTCCTCCCAGTACCACTATTTCGGTCATTCTGAATATTGATTTCCAGGTCTCCGGGCATGGCGGCATCCAGAATCTCGAATTCGAACTGCACAAATGCCAACCGCAACGACGTAAGCAACATACCAGCATCCCCTTCATCCTATCTGTGATTTTCATCATTACCTCAAGTGGCTACAAACCGTGCTAAGACCCTCCAAAGGCCAACACTGCAGTATTCACAGCTTTTGTACCTGCAAACCAAATTGGTACAAGCTTTGCTAAATTGAGCCACATTCGCGAAACCGACAAGACAACTCTGGCTTCTGGTACACCTCGCGGAGCTTCACATAGCCTAGATGTGGATTTCTACAACTGAAACTGAGTTCGCCAGAAAAAAAGGCTACATTCCAAACATCTGCCAGTATGGAAGCACACAGAGAATTTCTCAAAGTCTTCTTGGACGCTCCTGGTTCATGATGTTCTGTGACCTACTTCACACCACAAGGCCGTAAAGCCTGATGCATTATGGTACAAAAATTATGTGATAGAGCAGACCACCCGTTGCAGCTATCCTACTCCGACAAGATAATACTCACGGTTTCTGAGGTCTACACCGACTGAAGGAAACAAAACATCACCTCAAGCGGCCCGCTTTCAAACTTGAATTTCCGCAGAAGAATTCGTACGTACCACACCTTGGGACTTCCTAATCTAGCAACCGAGTGACTCATTCAACTACCATCTCATACACAAGTAGAGGAACACTTCAAAATTGTGCAATTGCTGCTCTAGAGATGGTAGCTCCAAGAAAGCAAAGAGATATGGTTCTCTTAAAGTAGAACTAACAAACCGAAAGACAGGCGTCTACTGTAATACAGCAACCAGGGCAACGCATCTAGTGTTAAGCAGGACACAGAAACGTGCAAGCTCATCTCCCACACTCGTACAGAATTTCAAGCAAAACATCACCCTACAATTTTACAATACACGATTAAGATTGACTCAGTATTTAGGAGTGTAAATCTTAGGTAGAGTAGGACAGGACATCGCCTCGATATTGAAATTGTAGTGTTTTACAAGCCAGATACAAGTGCAGGTTACAGTACCTTCTCATTCCATGTCGGGTTCAACTCCTTGCCCTTCACCTTGGTTCTCCTCCGCTGACCATCGTAGTCCAACTGGAAAAGCACAGCCATCAGATTCCGCATTTTGCAAGGGCCTTCGCCACAACTCTTACAGCTTGAAAGAAAAAACGCCGTGAAACTACCGAACATTTGAATCTGCACGCCCTGACATGATTCTCTACATTTGCAATGCTACAGCAAGTACAGAAAACTTAGAAACAAGGAGAACTTCGGCCACACACCACGCAGTATGCATTTGATGATCCTTGGCCATCTTTCGGCATAAGATCTCTCGCCGAGGTCACCTCCACCACCAGCCTCCGACCGCCCGCCATAGCCGAGAACCTACAACTACCACCAACTGGCTACCAACCAACGAGTACCACAACGCAACCAGCACATGCTCTGCTCTCAAATCAACCAAGATCTCTCATACTTTCCATTCAAATTGTGTTGCGAGCTTCGGTTCGCAGAGCCAACCGTTGCCCTAACCTAAGAGAGTGAACTGAAGCTGCGACGAAGCTGAAACAACAGCAGCAGTTCTGATTCTGACAGCAACGCCGCTTTTCCAACAACCGAGAAAACTGGCGCGGACTCGACTGACAAGGCAAATGCACATTCGAGCTCTCGATCTCCGACCGCGATTCTCACGGCGACGATGATGATGGCGGTGTCACTACTCACTTGTAAGTTTAATGGCGCGGATGATCTGATGTGCGCGGTGGCGCTGTGCTTCAAATTCGAGGCGGGCTTGGGCTTTCCCTTTGGCCCTGGAGTGTCAGCGTCTGTCCAGAAGCGCTCTGCACTGAGAGAGACGGTATGCACGTACTTCGTATTCGTATGTACGAGGGCCAATACATGTGGAATTCTCGTACGAATACGCAACGGCTTTGTGTGGGACATTATTCACCCTGCGGTCCGACGACCGGTGACTTTGGGCCGAAGTTAATTGAAAGGAAAATATCGAAACGAGGCCTGACACTCGGTCGTATTTCGAAAAGCGGC
Source organism: Ulota crispa (assembly GCA_963920765.1). Classification (NCBI taxonomy): domain Eukaryota; kingdom Viridiplantae; phylum Streptophyta; class Bryopsida; order Orthotrichales; family Orthotrichaceae; genus Ulota; species Ulota crispa. The sequence continues at coordinate 18,191,469 of OY987246.1, read as the reverse complement.
TTTGCCAATTTAAAAATATCGAAATTCTGCCTCATCAACTGACGTGTTTTCGAAATACGGCCAGTTGTTAGTCTATTTTCGCTATTTTCTCTTATTATATTCCGGACCTTGACTGGGTCAGGAGCTGTTTGAGATCCTCCAGAAATGTGGTATTTTGGAATAATTCAGTGAGACGACTTTTCAGAAAGTTGTTTGCAGTGATTAGGGGGTTGGCTGTTGCGAAAGGATACCTATTACTTTACTTTATCTGCTCTCAATGATTGGAAATGGGGAACCTCTTTTACAAAAACTTCACCCAAAAAAATTGTCCTCACATTTCGTCAATTGAAAACACATGACGTTTTCGTATACAGAGCTTTCTTGCATACGTACAGAGCTTTTGCACAGACATGTGAAGGTTGGGTCACATGAAAATAAAACATTGTTTCGGAAAGGCGTTTTGCGAAAAACAAGTGGTAGTACTTACTTTTTGTGTGAAAATCGAGCACTTGAATTTTTATGCTCATGTATATGTTGAGTTTGAAACCGGCAGGTTTGAGTCCTTAAAAACTGTTGTCTCCAAATTCTTAGCCTTGAATGGTGGAATCGTTATCTTTAGTATAATTATGTATGGAACCATGAGCAAAGTGGTTGTCCTTTTGCACTGCAGAAGTAAAGTTTAATTCTTCATTTGTTCAAAGGGGTGGCTTTGGCTTATGTGGCCTTGACATGAGAGCCACTTTGGTAGTAGGAGTTGAGCAACTGCACCCACACAAGCTCAATAGCATCACAAGAGCGTTTGACGTGGCCACTCTGTTTAACGCACTTCATCTTAGATGCATCAAAGTCCTATACAAGACAAGACTTGTTCAATTGTGACTTCAAAACTAGAACGTTCAAGCTTTGATGGATTGTTAGCGCATCCACTACAAGGAAATGGTGTCCAAATTGACATGTCCTAATTGACTAAATGTGTCTAAATTGTCAAAAAAGTGTCCTAATTGATCAAAAAATATTCTAATTAACATGTCCTAATTGACAAATAATGACCAAGACCAAATTGACGGTGTTCCCTTGTAGTGATCCAAATCCAAAACAATCAAAACTTGGTGGCTAGTTGACATAAGAGACCAGCAATTGAAGCTCAACACTTGTCCTCAATGATATGCTCTCAATGCCTACTAGTAGTACCTACTTTAAGGCAAGTGTGGGGCATCTAAGATTTGAGCGAGCACATGGTCATGGATGCATCCTAAACACCTACTTTCAAGAGCTTTAGGTTGCATGCAAGGTGCAAATGCTCTAAGGCCACCAAAATCTTGGGGATGCTTCATCACATGTGATCATAAAACCATTTTGAACATTCATTTAAAACACAAATAAAACAAAGGATTTTTCTCTCACTACAAGAAAATTTGTCAACAATGACATGTTCAAATTGACAAAATGTATTTGAAGTGACAAAAAAATATCCAAATTGACAAGCCCAAATTGACAAAAAAAAAAAAAAGAAAAAGAAAATCCAAATTGATATTGTTCCCTTGTAGTCGATCTTGTGCCTTTTGGGTTGTTTTACAGCAAGAATGAACTCAGATCATCAAGACTTAGGGCCATTACCAAGATATTACTGCAGATTGGTTCACGAATGGTCTCAAGCATTTACAAAAATAAGAATGTTACAAGGACTTTTCTTTGTGTTGAGAAACTTTGATGCCTAAAAGATGACACCGTAACTACATGCCTAGAAACTTTTACAAGAAAAAGAACAAATAATTCAAGTAGAGTACAGGAATTGAGATTTCAATTACATCCTAATTTGTTGACCATTCAAAAAATATAAAAAAATAATTGTGTTCTAATTGGGGAATTGATGTGGGCACACCGGGAGTGATATATGCGCACTCCTTGGTGGGTAAATTTTAGATTTTTAGCATCAAAAAGTTGAATTTGGGAATTTTAAATTCACATTTGGATTCAAAGATATACATTTTCTGGAACCTTGAAAAGGGTTGCAATTGAAAAACATCCAATAAAAAAGTTTAAATAGGGGAAAGGTATTATTTTTACTTTTGTTTGTAAAAAAAATGAACTTTTTCATTGGATGTTGTTCAATTGCAACATTTTATTATTATTCTAGACTAAGTCAAGGTCTCTAAGTCCAAATTTGAACTCAAAATTCCCAAATTCAAATTTTTGATGGTAGAAATCTAAAATTTATCTTGCTAAGGGTGTGCATATATCAACCCCGGTGTGCCCATATCAATTCCTTTTAATTAAAGGTGAAGAGCTCTAAGACCACAAACTAACCTTCTGTTATGGTGAACCTAATTCTTTGCCTTTCAGCCATGTCAATTTTTGTGTTTTGAACAGTTTATTTCGTTGAAATAAAATTTAACCTTTGATTCTAATGAAAAAAGGGACTGCAAATTAGATGTGAATGCCTCGAAAGGTAACAAATACTCTCCAATCATGCATACCCAATTAAGTACCCATACAAAATATGATTTTCATAAATCACCTCATTCGCACTACGGAATATGCCAACTTTGAGTGTGATATGTGATGGTGGCATTGCTTAAATGTATGCATACTGATCATTGATTTATCTCTTTCATATCTATCACTGATATCAACAAAAGTAATCTTAATTTCAAATGAAAATTTTGAAAAGCCTTATATCCAATCCTTTTGCAACGAAAGTACATCTCAAAACTAACACAAATATTCAAACAAAAATCGTCAACAAGAAACGTCATGCTGAAATAAAATCGCTTAAGCTCTATTTGCTCTTAGGATGATATAACTATATTGTGAATGGATGAAAGCAACTTTAGGTATATTCACGGTTTCCACCCACACAAACCGAGCTACCAAATTCATGGTTAGAGTGAACTTTTCTTGTTGCTAAAGTTGCATTGTCTTAAAAACATCAAAAAAGTCAACAGTTTGAATCAATAAACCTAAAAATTTGAACAAACCCTAAGGCTTGATGAAACACTATGTGGGTATATTTTTCACATTTTCATCCACATAGGCCAAAGTATATGCTGAATGCATTTTTTACTAAAGATGAATGGTAGTCCCTGTCCACATTGACATGCTCCAACTATCATCAGTTCATTTGAACCTAAAGTGAAAATTCTGTAATAAAGAAAGTGTATAAGTTGTCTTTTTAATATTTCAATTTGGAAAAATGTACACTCTTGTGCAATGATAATGGCCAAATTTTGTCTTTTAGTGTAACAAGATGCTATAACTGCCTTTAATAAATGAAAAAATACATTTCCCCTTACATTTAAGATCATGTTTGTGTATTTAGAGATTGACAACCATTTTAACATAGATTTGTATTCTTTCAACAAATTCTTAGAGTCCAAATGAGCACCTATTTTTTAATGCATCAGAGTTATCTCATAGATGTTGAAGTTTGTGGTTAGACATTTTCAACAAAAGTAGTCAACTTCTAAACAATATAGCACAAGAAAAACCCTTCACAAAAGCCAAATTAAAGTAATGACTCAATTCATTGTGACACTATTTCTTTCAAACACAAATTTCTCTGCGTCAATTTGCTTATTTAGAGTCTAGTAGCTTGATTGTCATACAATGACATTTGCCTAGCCCAATACGTGGAAATACCACGTGGAATTCTCTTGCTCATTTTCACGATGCATAACATTTCAAATTTAGAGTTTTATCAAATTTCCTTACAAAACTAAGGAATACAAATCCCTTATCATACAAATGATGTTAATCCATTTTCTTGCAAAGATTAACATCTAACAATACACTTCTCAGTGAGCATTAGAAGGACAAAAAAAAAAACAGAACTTCCTTATCAAGCTTTGCCATTTGCATCATCTAATTTTCTCATAATGCTCTCTTTGTCAAGCGTCAAGCCTATACAAAAAAATGAAGAAAAAACAGTGTTTTGGTGCCAAATTTCACTCAATGTTCCAAATCTAGATGCTTGTCACATATTAAAAAAATGAATATGTTGTTGTTTGTAACCAACCAATTAGGAACTTAGGCAAAAAACAACGTTATTTTCACTCCATGTGGAGCCATATTATTTGAGAATCAAGTTGCTCTCAAGATTCTTTGAGATAATGTTTCTTTTGTTATAAATTTTCAAGTTTTGTAACCGAGTTTTTGAAAAAAATTCATTCTTGCAACACTAGTTTTTAATTTTAGAAAAATTTGGTCACAATCAACAAGGTAAAAGTATACATACTTGCAATCTAATTTTGCACTAAAAAAATCTGGTGTGGCTATATCTGCACCATTGAAAATGACCAAATGGCCTAAGAAGCTGCCTGTCCAAAATATAAAAAAACCCTAATTACGCCCCCTTTTTATTTCCGAACCCCCTGGAAATGGACAGAAACACGATCACCATGATCATTTACTACCCACCATTCATCCACACACAACAACCATGCAAATGTTTTCGTAGCGCACGTGGCATTCAATCGACCCAAGTCCACGAACTAGCAGTTGAAAAAACTTCGGCCCAAAGTCACCGGTCGTCGGACCGCAGGGTGAATAATGTCCCACACAAAGCCGTTGCGTATTCGTACGAGAATTCCACATGTATTGGCCCTCGTACATACGAATACGAAGTACGTGCATACCGTCTCTCTCAGTGCAGAGCGCTTCTGGACAGACGCTGACACTCCAGGGCCAAAGGGAAAGCCCAAGCCCGCCTCGAATTTGAAGCACAGCGCCACCGCGCACATCAGATCATCCGCGCCATTAAACTTACAAGTGAGTAGTGACACCGCCATCATCATCGTCGCCGTGAGAATCGCGGTCGGAGATCGAGAGCTCGAATGTGCATTTGCCTTGTCAGTCGAGTCCGCGCCAGTTTTCTCGGTTGTTGGAAAAGCGGCGTTGCTGTCAGAATCAGAACTGCTGCTGTTGTTTCAGCTTCGTCGCAGCTTCAGTTCACTCTCTTAGGTTAGGGCAACGGTTGGCTCTGCGAACCGAAGCTCGCAACACAATTTGAATGGAAAGTATGAGAGATCTTGGTTGATTTGAGAGCAGAGCATGTGCTGGTTGCGTTGTGGTACTCGTTGGTTGGTAGCCAGTTGGTGGTAGTTGTAGGTTCTCGGCTATGGCGGGCGGTCGGAGGCTGGTGGTGGAGGTGACCTCGGCGAGAGATCTTATGCCGAAAGATGGCCAAGGATCATCAAATGCATACTGCGTGGTGTGTGGCCGAAGTTCTCCTTGTTTCTAAGTTTTCTGTACTTGCTGTAGCATTGCAAATGTAGAGAATCATGTCAGGGCGTGCAGATTCAAATGTTCGGTAGTTTCACGGCGTTTTTTCTTTCAAGCTGTAAGAGTTGTGGCGAAGGCCCTTGCAAAATGCGGAATCTGATGGCTGTGCTTTTCCAGTTGGACTACGATGGTCAGCGGAGGAGAACCAAGGTGAAGGGCAAGGAGTTGAACCCGACATGGAATGAGAAGGTACTGTAACCTGCACTTGTATCTGGCTTGTAAAACACTACAATTTCAATATCGAGGCGATGTCCTGTCCTACTCTACCTAAGATTTACACTCCTAAATACTGAGTCAATCTTAATCGTGTATTGTAAAATTGTAGGGTGATGTTTTGCTTGAAATTCTGTACGAGTGTGGGAGATGAGCTTGCACGTTTCTGTGTCCTGCTTAACACTAGATGCGTTGCCCTGGTTGCTGTATTACAGTAGACGCCTGTCTTTCGGTTTGTTAGTTCTACTTTAAGAGAACCATATCTCTTTGCTTTCTTGGAGCTACCATCTCTAGAGCAGCAATTGCACAATTTTGAAGTGTTCCTCTACTTGTGTATGAGATGGTAGTTGAATGAGTCACTCGGTTGCTAGATTAGGAAGTCCCAAGGTGTGGTACGTACGAATTCTTCTGCGGAAATTCAAGTTTGAAAGCGGGCCGCTTGAGGTGATGTTTTGTTTCCTTCAGTCGGTGTAGACCTCAGAAACCGTGAGTATTATCTTGTCGGAGTAGGATAGCTGCAACGGGTGGTCTGCTCTATCACATAATTTTTGTACCATAATGCATCAGGCTTTACGGCCTTGTGGTGTGAAGTAGGTCACAGAACATCATGAACCAGGAGCGTCCAAGAAGACTTTGAGAAATTCTCTGTGTGCTTCCATACTGGCAGATGTTTGGAATGTAGCCTTTTTTTCTGGCGAACTCAGTTTCAGTTGTAGAAATCCACATCTAGGCTATGTGAAGCTCCGCGAGGTGTACCAGAAGCCAGAGTTGTCTTGTCGGTTTCGCGAATGTGGCTCAATTTAGCAAAGCTTGTACCAATTTGGTTTGCAGGTACAAAAGCTGTGAATACTGCAGTGTTGGCCTTTGGAGGGTCTTAGCACGGTTTGTAGCCACTTGAGGTAATGATGAAAATCACAGATAGGATGAAGGGGATGCTGGTATGTTGCTTACGTCGTTGCGGTTGGCATTTGTGCAGTTCGAATTCGAGATTCTGGATGCCGCCATGCCCGGAGACCTGGAAATCAATATTCAGAATGACCGAAATAGTGGTACTGGGAGGAGGAGCAGTTTCCTGGGACGAGTGCTGGTACCTATAAACACAGTGCCTCCGAAATCGGACGCTTTGAGATGGTATCCGTTGATGAAACGAGGGCTGTTCTCCCACATCAAAGGAGACTTGGGGTGAGTTCTTTTCTTTGCTGCCTCTCAACATCACGTCGAACTCTGCAAGTTATCTACGAATTTTTGTACTCACAGAGGAAATTCTCAGTTTTGGTCCATAATGAAGTGTAAATGGATCAAACGTTGGGAATGGCTATGCCGTAGTTCTTTAGACCTGGCTCTTGTCTGTGGATTTGAAGAGTAGTGTCTGAGTTGAACCAATGACGAGTGAGATGCACTAATTCGTCTGCAAAGTCCACTCAGCCAATAGTGGTTAGAATCCTTAGCTGTGACGTTACTGGAGGTAGTTTGTAGATGTAGTCCAGTTATCTAGTAATCTGCTGGGGTTAGGTTCTGTACGATTGCACGTCGGAGCAATTTTGTGCAGTTAAAACCAATATCGCTAGCGCTGATTTTGAGCTGCACAAACAGGCTGAAAGTTTGGTGGACAGTGGATGAGCCTACAAAGGCGAAGGATGAGAAAATGGGGAAGGAAGGGAAGGCAGATGGAGGTACGAAAGAAGGAGGTGGAGGTGGAGAGGGTAAGAAACAGAAGAACAAAGAAGGAGGTGGTGGCGATGCAGGTGGTGAAGAGAAGGCCAAGCCCAAAGGTGGAGATGAAAAACCAGAAGGAGGTATCACAATCTTCATGAAATCGACAGGTTTCCAGTTAGATGCACAACTCTGAAAATCTACTGTTTCTGTAGATCCCACTTGTGCACAAATCTCCGCTGTTTGTATCTAAAAAGCGTGAACCTGACGGGTATTTATCTCAGGTGGTGAAAGTGGTGATGGAGGAGGTGGGGAGGAGAAAGTCAGAGGAGGAGGAGGTAATAATATTGGTAGAAGTCCTACACCGAAAGAGGTGAGAAGAGAAGTGAAGGCTGACATGCAGCCAGGACCTCCGAGGCCGTCTCTCATTACCGTTCCCGAGGCCGATTTCACCGTGAAGGAAACGAACCCGGATCTGGGAAAGGCTGTGGACTACAGGCAGCACTTCGATCTGGTGGAGCAGATGTCGTATCTGTTCATCCGTGTGGTCAGAGCACGAGGCCTGATGGGAAAAGATGCGAACGGGTTAAGCGATCCTGTAAGAAATCTTTCCCAAAACGCCTCTGCAGCTCTCTGTTTGGTGCAAGTCTTCATGTAGTTTTGCAAGTTACACATTTTAGAGACATTTGAACAAGCGTGGAGGGATACTTTCCTTTCGGGCCATTATAATTATCAACTTATGGTTCAGGCAATGCCTGTCATGGGGATGTCCCTTTATGAATTGCAAATTTCTCAGCTTACCTCCCCAGGATCAGTCTCCCTATGATGTTGCTCTTGTTTATTTGGAATCCATGATTTGCTCTTATTTGTTTGAAATCCATGTTTGTGAGAAATGTGAGTAACGTGTTTTCTGGGTGTTCCAGTACGTTCGCTTGGCAGTAGGAGCTGTTAGAACGGAGACGAAGATAATCAAGCACAATCTGAATCCGGAGTGGAACCAAGCGTTTGCTGTTGGGAAAGACAAGATCCAGGGTAGAACTTTAGAACTGTCTGTTTGGGATGCGGTAAGCCCACCGTTGTAAATGTACTACGTCTTTACTTGGCATGTCAATGTTTACTTTTTAAATTCCATTTGCAGCAGTTGAGAGTCATGTCCTTTCTGAGGTGTAGTGGTTTTTTGTTGGAACAGGACAAGCTATCGAAAGATGATTTCCTGGGTGGATTCATGATTGATTTGACTGAGGTGCCAGCTCGAAAGCCTCCTGAAAGTCCTCTCACACCGCAATGGTACAGGCTGGAGTCCAAGGCTGGACCAGGAAGAGTCCGAGGTACTTTGATAAATTTTCACGTCGCGTCTTAAGTGTTCTAAAATGACTGATATGATTGATGATATTGTAAAGACAAAGAATATGAACAAGGTCGACTTTCGTATCGCCAGAAAGAGTGAAGAACATCGCATGCGCTGATAAAACGGTTCCATAAATTTGTACATGAAATAGGGCTTAAAGGATTTGGTCAAAATTGCTGGCTTTTCAGGTTTTACATACGACCTGATGCATCTCCGCTTCTGTCCATTGTTTAGGACATTTGAATTTCGATTAGGAAGTTTTTGACTTGGTTATGTGATGCACGAACTTTTTTCAGGAGAGATCATGGTCGCAATCTGGTGGGGAACCCAAGCAGACGAGGCTTTTGCAGAGGCCTGGCAGTCGGACACTGGTGGGCATGCTATTTTTCGGTCCAAGGTGTATCTTTCGCCGAAGCTTTGGTACTTGCGGGTGAATGTTATCGAAGCTCAAGATCTGGTTGGAATCGATAAAGGACGTCCCCCTGAACCGGTATGCCTTTGAGCCTCTCAATCTCTCCTTGAAACTCTAAACTGTAAACCCTATATGTGCGTGCATGCTCTTGTCGAGGACTTGTGAAACCAGTATTTCACGGTTTTAAAGTGACCGCACTTTCTAGAAATAATGTTATGGAAGGGGCTAAGTTTTGTATCAGTAGAATGAAAGAACTGCATTGCCCGGGCTGATGACAAAATGGTTGCAACTGGATATTAGAAATCTCTCGTTGGATTTGCTCAAAACTGCTGAAGACAATGTGAGACGAGATTTAGGTGTCTTTCACCTTCGGGGACTCGTTAGACTTTGATGCTGAAATTGTGGCGATGTGGCAGTTTGTCAGAGCCCAGGTTGGTCCATACCAGATGTTGCGTACGAGGCCCGCTCCAATGCGGGGTACGAGTCCATTTTGGAACGAAGACTTGATGTTCGTTGCTTCTGAGCCGTTTGAGGAATGGTTGAACTTGATCGTTGAGGATGCTTTTGCCCCAAGGGTGAGTGTACATGCAAGGCCTTTTTCCCTAGGCGTAGATTTATTGCTCCTATTACTATGGACCACATGGTCTTTAACCTTATTTTTCAAACAGTAGATTTCTGATGTGACCCCGTTGAGTCACAGAACTATCAGATGAGCATTGCTTTACCATTTTGTAGCTTTGTGATCTTAATTTTAGGAACCTTTGAGGTATGTCTGCTCTAAGATAACAACCTACCTAAAACTGACACCTTAAAATCTTGAACAAGGTGTTTGTATCGATTATGATGTGCACTATCTCAAAATCAAACTTGTATTGGTTTCAAGTCATCTACTAATACAACTTCAAAGCACTTTTGCATATGGTAAGTGAGTACTGTATCCTTGGAATTTCAGTTTCATTAGCTGACAAGTATATCTGTGGCCATTGTAGTACTAAAAACTACGTTCAGAGCTTAAAGTGTTAGAATCAGGTGAATATATCTTAGTCACCTGACTTGGATTCCCTGTGCAGGGTGAGTTTCTGGGCCTGGCGAGAATACCGCTCAGCACAATAGAGCGTCGGATCGATGGCCGTCCAGTACCCTCCAGGTCAGTATACTCATATCTGGCTAAATATTGCAAAAAACTGACCTCGAGAGGCGGACATTTCATAACAAAGTTTATGCTTTTTAATGAATGGAATCACCACGTTTAAAGGCAAAATGCTTCGGTATATCTTTTTTGACTGGTAACCTTGACGGAGGAGTAAGTGGAGTTTTATTCGAAATAGATAAAGTAAGAGTACTGAGTGTTGTCACATGATCGCTACAGGTGGTACATTTTGGAGAGGGAGCCTGGGAAAGGAGGACCGTTTCTCGGTCGGATCCACCTTCGGCTCTGCTTCGACGGTGGGTACCATGTCATGGACGAGTCACCGAACTACATCAGTGACACCCGTCCTACGGCAAGGCAGCTGTGGAGGCCGTCCCTGGGGGTGTTGGAGCTGGGCATCCACGGTGCCAACAACCTCCTTCCCATGAAGACAACGAAAGACAACCGAGGCAGCACCGACGCGTACTGCGTGGCCAAGTATGGGCCGAAGTGGGTGCGGACGCGGACGATCTTTGAAAGCTTCAATCCTCGGTGGAATGAGCAGTACACGTGGGAGGTTTTCGATCCTTGTACTGTGGTGACCATCAGTGTCTTTGACAATCGGTAACGCTCTCTTCCCATGCCTGCAATTAGCCTTTTGAATATCTGCACTTAGCCTTTTGAATACCTGCAAGTGCTCTTGCTCTGCAGTTACATATCAACATTTTTCAGAACCAAGGATTCAAGCTTTTGAGTGATCAGGACGAGTTTCTACATCAGCAGGCTCACCTGTTGCTTGTGTTGGTTAAATACTAGTGAGTGTAACAAACAGAACTCTTGTCAGGATCTCTTCAAGTTGCTTCAAAGTTCTAACCGTGGATTTTCAGGATGTGCATGGAATGTGCAACTAGAGAGGGTTGATTGAGAGACTTCCTCCGCTCAGATTGTTGGTTTGGCCTGAGAGTAGCTTGCGGACGTTGCTCTGACGGTGTTGTTGTTGCAGGCATACCCAACCTGGGGCACCGGTGCAGGCCAAGGACCTTCCCGTGGGGAAAGTGCGAATCAGGCTGTCGACGCTGGAGAGTGACCGGGTGTACACGAACTCGTACCCGCTGCTGGTGGTGACGCCGCAGGGAGTGAAGAAGATGGGAGAGATCGAGCTGGCGGTGCGGTTGTCGTGTGCGTCCACAGCCAATCTGATGCACGCGTACCTGCAGCCGCAGCTGCCGCGGATGCACTTCTTCTACCCAATCGACCCCAGGCAGGCGGAGTCGCTGCGAGTGGCAGCCATGAACATCGTGGCTCTGCGGCTGATGAAGTCCGAGCCTCCCTTGAGGCAGGAGGTGGTGCAGTTCATGCTGGATACCGAAACGGAGCGGTGGAGCATGCGGAGAAGTAAAGCCAACTATTTCAGAATCATGGTACACCTGGTGGACCCTCTCCAATCTTTGCCAACTTTTTCACTGACTTGAACTCATGTGTGGCCCAGTTTGGTACAGTGGCAAAAGCACTGAGCTGGATGTTGTTGCCGTTTTGCAGGGTGTGCTGAGTGGTGTCCTGGCTGTGATGAACTGGTTCTCGGACATCTGCAGTTGGAAGAGTCCTGTCACCACGGTGCTGGTGCACATCCTTTTCCTGATCCTTGTTTGGTACCCGGAGCTTCTTTTGCCGACCGTGTTTCTGTACATGTTCCTGATCGGGGCTTGGAACTACCGGTTTCGATCTCGCACTCCTCCGTTCATGGATGCCAAGCTGTCTCAAGGCGAGTATATTGGCGACTTGGACGAGCTGGAGGAGGAATTCAACGTCGTCCCTGCCAACAAAGCTCCAGAGGTGAGCAGCTCCACCCGCGATCATTTCCATCCATCCGGCATTTCTGATACTACAGAACTTTGACTTGATTCTACTGTACTTCTTGGCATTTGAAAAAGTTTGAGGGGTTTGGTCAAGTTTTAGAGCTCTCCTTTCGGGTTATTTCAGCCCCTATGATTGCTCATTAGCCTGTCGCAAGCTCAGTATATACACACTGGTTACAATAGAGAGATTTCACCCCGGTTTTGATCTTCGGCTTGCCTGGTCGATGCTCCTATTGATTTCTTAGTTCCACTACTGTATTTTTTCTTTAATGCTTTATTGTGTAGTGACGATTTCATTTCTACTGTATGCAGATCTTGAAACACAGGTACGAGAGACTGAGAGGCGTTGCCGGTCGTCTTCAGAACGCACTGGGCGACATAGCTAGCTTAGGCGAACGGCTCCATTCGCTTCTCACTTGGCGTGATCCCAGGTACCTCAAAACCCCCTTTCAAATCACCTTCAACTTGCCATACACTCTTCTTCTTGCTCTTTTTCCGTCCCTTGGAACGTTTTAGAAGCGCTCTCAAACTAGGAGTGCGAATTGGAAGTCCTAAAGAGAAAAGCATATTCTGACGAGTGTGATCTTTGTACGCAATTGGAAATGGAGGGGCTTTTGCTTGGAAGTTAAACCATACCCTTGAACCCGTAAGCCCTGATTCTATTGCTTGTGATGTTTTTTGGCACAGGGCAACGGCAGTGTTCATCGCGTTCTGTCTGATAACGGCGATAGTGCTTTACGTGACACCGTTCCAAGTGGTGGCAGTGCTGTTGGGTTTGTACGTGTTGCGGCACCCCCGGTTCCGAGATCCGTTGCCCGCACTTCCCATAAATTTCTTCAAAAGGCTACCGTCACAATCCGACCGTATTCTCTAGTGGAAAGCACCGACATACCATTTGGAACTTCAAAATTGGAACTGTGGAGAGAACCCTTCTGTGGGTTCTCTCTACTTGGTGCAGATCTTTCATGTTTGTACTGTGATGGTGTTTATAGGAAAGTTTTGCAAACCCTGTCTATAGTGAGCAGTGGAGAAAGAAAAGGAGACAGACAGGAGCTTGGTTGGTAGCCGAGCCGAGGTGATTTCTCATCACCTCGCGTTCTTGTCATTCACCGTAATTTATGTAGTTATCGGATAAATGGTTTAGAAGATCCAGTATAAGCCGCCTGGATAGCTTTCCTTAAAGTTATTATGATGAGGTCTATAGGATTGTTCCTCGTTTTATAGTAAACGACAATTCTTTTGCAAGAGTGTATGTCATTGTAAGCTTTTTTAACACGTGGGTTGTGGTGTTGGCGAGAACGGTGTGGAGCTGTGGATTTTGAGGACCAGAGTTTACTCTATTTTCATCAAATCATGAGATCAAATTATTACGTATTCCAAAGTCTGAAATTGTGTAGATGGAATGCATGGCATGCAATGAATGGCCAGCGCGTATCTTCTTTCAGCTGTTGGTACTTTGCCTGGGACGAGATGAAGATTGCTCACAAAGAAGAATGTAGATTGGGTTTACGATGACGTTGAGGGCGGTTCTCAAGAATGTTCTGTCAAAATCTTTAGTTAACCTTACCCGAGCGTTTAAGGGTTTAGGATACTTCAGGTCTCGGAAAATTCACGGAAATACCCGTAGGATTAGCCTTTCGACAACCGTAGTGGAGTGTTCTATGGTGGTGCTTAGCACTTCGGCAACAACCAAATTTGAATCCATGACCATTTCATTTGTGTGCCAAGCCGCCACTAAACCATATAAAAGCCCGAGAGCCCGAGAGGGACAGAAATACACCTCTAAGCCATGGCTGCAAGTGTCATTTCCTTATAATGAAAAAAAACTGCTCTAGTAGGTGGATTTACTGGTAACAAGTGAACAATCCAAAACTAACAGCAACATCCATTCAAACTACACCCAATAATCAAAAGAGCTAATACGTGTAATAGATTATGCCAAGGAAGTTAAAAAAAAAACCACTTCCAAACATTGAGGAATTAAAAGATATGAGAGTGTATCTCAACACCAAACCATAGAGGTGAGACACTTAAGATATTGAGGAATAAGCTCGGTCTCCTTCACCCATCTCATTGAGTGATAAACTATGCCTCATTCATCCACTCAGCTATAACATAGTTGTTTCTCTTATATGTTGTTTAGTTGATCTTCCAAATAGCAATATCCTATGATGCTATAGCTACCACATCATCAAATAGACTTTAAGGTTACCACTAACTTAATTCCAACAATCACTTCAATTTGAATTTATCACCTTGATTTGAGTCTTGCTTGTTGAAAAGTTGGTGTTGACATTTGACAATCAAGCTGTCACTAACTTTGGCACAGAGCACACCATCTTTCTCTTTGGCCAGTCGGTGCGAAAAGTAAAAGACAACCTAAGAAACAACACCCTCATGACAAGAGGAATAAATAATGAACACCATATTCATTAAAATGGGAGATTTCCATTGAATTGAGAAGTAATTGAAAGGAAATTCAACAAAAGGTTTTATTGCAATTTAGCTTGAGTTGAGCTAAATTGCAATAAAATCTTTCAAAACTGACCTAAAAATAGAAGGTTTTTGTCAATTTAGCTAAAAACTGTACTTTTAATGGAAATTGCCAATTCAGGTCAAGATCAACATGGTTATTTTCAGAGGTGCCCAATCTTCCATTTTAATAAATATGGTGTTTATGGAGTTGGAGCCTGAGTTTCACATTTCTTGATGTGCAAGCTATGACGAGAATAGGCTTCAGAAAAGCAAGAAAACCTGGAAGCTAGAGTCCAAGCTGCTTGAAGGCCTGTCAAGCTCGTCCTTTGAAGTAAGTGCGAAATGATTTCCTTCTATAAACAGTGTGTTGAAACACGTATAAAAAATGCTCTGCAGAATCCAGAAACTCAAGAGTCAGTAAAAGATACAACTCAAACTATTTGAATTTGCACAATGATTGTAGGTTAATGCCTCAGCTACTGCGTCCTACTTAGCTTACAATGGATTAGTTACTGGATAATGGAATAATCTTGATCTCGCGATTAGGCAATTCTATTTGTCTTTGCCATACTCTCTGTTTTTTCAATTCTGTTTTAATAATTAATCTCTACTAGGCACAAGTCAGATACAAGTCAGATACAAGAAAGGACTTCAAATTTCATGACTAGATGCTTACAACCTGCTCCTCAACTTTGTAATGGATGGATCGATTGCTCGCCTGTCGTTGGATCTTGCGTTCATAAAACTCGACTTTGACATCACCAGCAACCCAGGTTGGGTGAACGTCATAGCTGATGCATTTCTGTTGCTTGCTAACAGTAATCACGGATTTTTTCTCCTGGACAACAAAAAGTGGTAATCTTTGTTTCTCAGAAAAAATGTCCATCCTATGGTGGAATATAACACTAGTTTTTTTTTTTCAAGATAATTATCACGTATATAGTGTCAACATCAGGGTTATTATAAGCCGAGAGGTACTTTGGAAGGATGCTGACCAAGGCGGTCAACACAGGATCCAGTTTATAGCTCCCATTGCCTCCGTTGCAAGAAACTACAATGTGTATGTCTGCACGCTTGTATCCATCAAGCGATCAAAAACTCCTTGGCAAATAGTAGGGTTTATAATAAAATTAAACTTTCAGGAGCTTTCAGAAATAAGTACACAGAATTTCTTCCTTATGATTCATGGAAAGGTCTCCCTCTGGTCACAGCGATCATACAAAGGCCTACATAAGATCACTGTGACCATGAGAATCATGGAGGAGATTCTCTGCATAATGTAATCTAGATGTTTTTGAAATAGCTGAAAAACCTGTTAATTAGGCGAATGCCCCCATTAATTAGTGCAAGGATGCAAGTAATCAACTGGTTACCGTAGTCTATACTCACCAGCTTTCCAGCACGGGCTGGAAGAGAATCGAATGTGGGTAAGCAGCAATTTAGG
This sequence comes from Ulota crispa, assembly GCA_963920765.1. Taxonomy (NCBI): domain Eukaryota; kingdom Viridiplantae; phylum Streptophyta; class Bryopsida; order Orthotrichales; family Orthotrichaceae; genus Ulota; species Ulota crispa. Next base: position 18,175,680 of record OY987246.1, on the reverse strand, counting down.
CATACTTAACTTCCACATATTCCTACACAACATGTCTTGAAAATACTGGACGTATCGTCTCTGACTTGGTAGCGTTACTCCCTGCCCAAAGACTGCAAACATGTCATCAACCTCGTATTACCAACTTTCAGAGTAAGGGTTAGGTAAATGCTCAACATGATATGCCGCCATAATATTTAGAGAAAATTTCATGGGTACCCCTAAAGTTTGCAATATTTTCATAGATACGCCTGCTTTTTTAGAATTTTCACAAATGCCCTTGGACCAAAATTTGCAGGCGTTTGTTTTGTTGTGCATACCACTTCCCTTTGTCCTTTGTGCGCACATTGCTTTATTTTTATTTTTTATTTCATTCCTTGTTTCAAACATTGATCATGAAGAAAGTACAAGCACAACAAATAAATGCCTAAATTTTTTGGTCCGAGGGTATTTATGAGGTTTTTAAAAAAGCAGGGGTATCCATGAAAATATTGCAAACTTCAGGAGTATCCATGAAATTTTCCCTACAACAAAGAAAACTCAATCAAAACAAAGGACCTTATCAACAATCAGAAATAGCAGAATTACCTTCCCATTTTGCGTTCGTCGATGCGCATAATAGTGCAGAGCCGCAGTGGGATCCGGGCAGTATTGAGAGAAGAGCAGATAGCAACTCAGCATCATCCCTGTCCGTCCCTTCAGGGCCATGAGCGATTCCTATTAATGCACTAGTGTGGAATGCATCATTGCCATGGTCAGTTCCTCTTGGAAACTCTTAGAAGACTGCAGAATCAAAGTACTACTACTCATTTATCTGAAACCTCAAGGTATTTTCTATGCATATCAATCCAGATTTCTAGATAAAAAATTTGTTTCCGGGTCAGTGGCAGAGTTTCTATTGAAGGTTTTCTAAGTTGGCTAAAATTACTTACCCCTAATGTACTAAGGAATCATGGTTTTCAATTGAGCAGTTTGATTGAAAAAGTTATGTTTTATATCTCTAGAATCAACAAAGATCATTCATTTGCGTTTTGTTGTTGAGAAAGCAGTTAAAACTGAACAAAAAAAACATCCCTGTATGACCTGCTCAAAATTGAGGATTCTTGGTTCTTTTTAAGTTAAAACACGGAAACGTCAGTTGTGGTACCTTTCCTGCTTTGCAATGTGTCACCACTACGTTGCTTTCATGAGCTGCCAACCATTCTTCCTGCACATGTGTGTTTTTCGTAAATTAAGGAGGGCTAACAGCCTAACACAAGACACTTAAATGAGGATGCATTCAAAGCTGTAACGTAATTAAAAAGTACAGTGCACTGTCCACGGAAGTGTTTCCTGTTGCCAGGTAATATTTGGCCCTGAAAGAGAGATTTACAGTTTACTTGTAAGGTAGGATGCTCTAATTCGGACCATGCTCTAGGAAGGGCTGACATTTTAGAACAAATATCTATTACTGTCCTTGATGAGTTAGGTGAGCTTAGCAGTTTGCTAAGCTCACCTAACTCATCAAGGACAGTAATAGATATTTGTTCTAAAATGTCAGCCCTTCCTAGAGCATGGTCCGAATTAGAGCATGGTCCGAATTAAAGCATCCTACCTTATATCACTATCACTATTGAATCACACTGTATTCTGGAATAGGAAAATTCACCAACCGTCAACACACAAAAACGAAGGATTTCGTTGAGGGGGGCGGGTTGGTGATCCTCAATTGGAATCCTCTCCACTGCAGCACAACATCGTAAGATTTTGAGCTACCTCTGCACGTTTGGAGAATCAGCATTGGCCACGAGTCAATTGCTACACACGCACTAGCAGTGAAATGCTGAGCTGGGCGGACACAAACTCTCGCAGTCCAACAATCTCAATGAATTCTGCAACCACATTCAGTACCGTTTGACGGACTGTAGCATCTACACCTTGGTGGTATAGAAAAAAATTAGGTCACTCAACCCTCTCTACTGATACTGAGGAAAAATCGGCTCAGAAAATGCACTCTTACATGTGTTCACCTTGACACGTGGAAGTTGTCCCACTAAGGTAGCAACACCCATAACCATTACTGTAACCATAACCATCACCTCTAAAATCTTGGAAAATTTGTGGAAATGAATAGACGGAATTTATTTACAAGGATGTACAACATGTGAACATGAAACCTTAATGTTGGTATTAGGTGCAATTGTGGTCAGCTCTTTAAAAATTCACAACCTATTCTCACATTATCCAAATAATACATTCAAAAAAGTGCAAACTCATAATTTTTCTCTTGCTAATAGGATTTTATAATTTGCTAGATGTTTATTAATAATCATCATGTGCAAATCCCTTAATTTGACACTTATGGGTGCTGCTACCTTACATGTTGTACATGTACACAAGATGAGAGATACTCAAGGTACATAGGGAATTGGCAATTACAGAGTGTATCATTAGAGAGGGTTGACTGTATACTTCACCTAGAACTCACTTATTATGAAATACAAGGTTGCAACATGCTATAATTTGGAAATCAACAAAAGATCCATTATGTGCAGAAATCTATACACAAATGAAACTCTTACCGTTTCCACCGAGCTGCTCAGGATTGTAGTCCCTTTCTGCGCACCTACAAGTGAGATACTTCAAGTTTGGTATGAGGCACCTAATTGACCTAATTGACATCCCGTGCATGTCCTTCCTTTCACTGTTGTGAACAAATACCAAGTTAAGAGAATTCCTTGACCTAACAAATAATGTAAGAGCTAATAATGAGTTGTAATGACAACTCACAAGTTGATGATCTTGAAGTGATAGTGATGAAAAGCGTTGAGAAAACGGAGCACTTCAGACATGGGATTGCGGAATATGCTCTCCGTGCCTTCAGCTGGGCAAGCCATTGCTATCAACCTCAGTGTAATGTCTACAAACAAAGCGACCAAGCAAATTGAGCATTCACTCTCATCTAAAACTTTGAAAACAACAAAAAGTACCAATTTGGTTAGTTAATCAAATTATAAACAATGTAATCCACACGGGACCAAATTCATTTAATATTGCCAAAATCAACAAAGACTGCAGCGTATAATGGTCAATAAATAGAACTTGAGCTATCAACTCTAGAAACAACAAAAAGTGCCAATTCAATTAATCAAAATGTGTAAACAATGTAATCTAAACGGGACCAAATTCAATATTGCCAAAATCAACAAAGACCGCTGTGTATGACGCTGAATAAATAAGCTTGAAACACCATATTAGGTAAATTGGGAAAAAAGGTTGTCCCACTTTGTTTTCTCCCCCAAACCCAAAAAATTAGATTCAAAGGTATCAAATTCAATCTAAGCTACTAAGATTTTTTCCCTTACTAATCCCTTCTCTTGAGTGAAGATATGTGTGCAAAAAAGAATCTTGAGCTCAGTTTGAGGAAATCACCTCAAACTTTTGAAAGCAAGTCTGAAAGTCCCAAATTATACCCTTTTTCCCAATTTACCTAATATGGTGTTTTGAATGATCAAAAGAATATCCCCGTATGACCTACTCAAGGTGCTTAACTTGACTTAAATCCTCCTGACCTACAACGGTCAATATTTATGCAACAATTTTAGACAAGCATGAAAAATGGGTACATGTGAGGTCGAGGTTGAAGCCATTTTCGGTGTAGCGATGCTTGCTCTTGGAAACAAGCGTCCGGATGAAGGCCTTCATTCTCTGCCTTTCTTACATTCCCTTCGACCACGAGCTGCTACGGAGTGTCATGGCATCGATCAGCACCATCACAGTGTTCCATAGAAATGATTTGATCCTGCATCGTTCATGATTCTTTGCAACGTGACAGGGGTTCGATTAAAGTTATAGAATGGCAATCCAGGAGCATCTTGTTAGAATCCATGAAAACAGCTGCGCTACAATCGAGAGGCTCTGTCTGTGCAGCACTGTAGTTTGTTTGACTAGCAGCTTTCTTCCATCTTTTCTTTCTTAAGAGCGGCTCGATTATCGATCAATAAGCAAACTCTCTTCAATGGATTTGCATATGAATTCCCTGTGTCTTAACAGGAAAATGTCTCCACTGAAGAAAATAGACAAAAATGTTTTAAAACTCACGGAGGAAAATGTGAAAAATTCTTGAAATGACACAGGGAAATTTAAGAAAGTTTGCATTGTTGTAAGGTACCTACGAAAAAGTCCTGAAATGAAATAAGGAAATTTTAAAAAGTTTGTTGTGCGAGTAAGGTACCTAAGGTATGTACACCCATAAGCGTCAATGTCTCCATAACTGTCACCTCTGACATCTTGAAAAGTCTATGGAAGTGAATAGATGTAATGACAAGAATGTACAACATGTGAACATGAAATCTTGAAAGTGGTTATGGGTGCAATGGCAGTTTGCTCCTTAAAATTCACAACTTATTCTCCCAGTATCCAAAAGTGCAAACTTATTATTTTTCTGATAATAGGATCCTTAGTCCTATAGTTTGCTAGCTGCTTGTTGATACTCATCATGTTCAAAACCCTTAGTTTGACGCTTATGGGTGTACATACCTTACTCGAACTAAACTTTTCTCAGCCAATGCAAAGCCTCGTCCTCCTCGGCGGTGAAGAGCTTAGAATCGTAGCATCAGACATTGCAAGGCATCAACGAGTGTTTGAATTTCAAACATGAATTCACAGGGGAAAGTTAGCCGGGACCCTGTACTTCTTTTCTTTTTCTTCTTCTTCATGATCTAAGCTTAAGTTTGCTACGCATCGTCGTTCCAACTTCCAACAGTTGGGCTGTGGAAGCAATCGACACTTCGAGAATCATCTGATGAGGTGGACAGGTGGACTCATTTGCGTGTACGAGAGAGAGGGACTCGCTTTAACTCACCGTATGGCAGGGCCTTGAACCTTTGGAGCTGTCCCTTTCTATCACCATTCTGTAATATCACGTCGTTTGCAATCTCCAATCCACAAACAGAAAAATAACTGGGAGTTTTATGTAATATGGAATGAACGTTGGTCAGAGCGTTGTTGTATTGCAAACTTCAGGGTAATCCATGGAATTTTCTCATTTAGTAATTCAAAGCCAAACTTGGGCCCTCAGGTCTAGAAATCAGTGCAAACAAACAGAAGTGCGAAGTGAAATAAAGGGGGTCAACCTTAAAATTCCATGAAACTCTGATATGACTTGCTTGAAGACTTGCAAGTGCTCATGTTAAAAGAAAAATGTATCCACGAAAGTAGGGGGAGAACCAAAAAAATCTAATCAACTTCCTGGAGAGGAGGAGCGACATCTGCATCAGTGAACTTGCCCTTGCCCTTGTCCGCAGAACGACCCTTGCCCTTCCTTTCAAGGAGAGCCTTGCGATCCTTGTCGAGCTTGAGCTTCGTGATCACCACCTTCGAAGTGTCAATACCAACGTTCACCGTTGCACCTGCAAAACCAAAGAGACGGTGTACGAACACTCTTGTAAAAAAAAGGGGAAAGTTTCATGGATACCCCTTAAGTTTGCAATATTTACATAGATACCCCTGCTTGCAATATTTAAATGGATACCTCTGCTTGCAATATTTACATAGATACCCCAGCTTTTTCACAAATTTCACAAGTACCCTTGGACCAAAAAATTTAGGCATTTATTTGTTGTGCTCATACTTTCTTAATGACCAATGTTGGAGAAGGAAATGTAATAAAACAGAGAAGAAGCAACGTGCACACAAAGGAAGAAAGGGAAGTGGCATGCAGAACAAAACAAACGGCTGTAAATTTTGGTCCAAGGGTATTTGTGTAATTTCTGAAAAAGCAGGGGTATCTATGTAAATAATGCAAACTTCCGGGGTATCCATGAAATTTTCCCTAAAATAATTACTACCACATGCAGAGAATGCACAGAAAACTGAGGTAGTTTGCTAATACATACCATTGACTTTCTCACGCGTGATGCGCTCCACGTGGATCACCCACTTGCGTCTGTACACTTGCACGACCTTTCCTTCCCGTCCTTTGTACGTGCCACGCACAACCATGACCTCGTCATCTTTCCTCACGGGAACAGAGCGAACCTGAAAATAGAGTACAACGTTGACAACATTACATATCAAAAGAACAAGTCAAAAAGTGCTAATAGCGAGGGTTATCATACTAGAAAGACGGTGTAATAGAACATTAGTCTAAAAGTAAATTTGAGTAGTCTCAAGTCAATGTTGAGTTTACTTAGTACTTGTTGACGTAACGTCAAGTTGATGCTAATGAAATCAACATCTTACTAAGGTTAGACTAACTAAATTCTTATTACGATAACATGAAATCAGTATAAGTGCTACATAAATCTTACATACCAATCCAAACGAAAAGAACAAGTGACAGTGCTAATAGAGAGGGTTATCATACTAGATAGGCGATGCAATAGAACACTAGTCTAAAAGTAAGTTTGAGTAGTATCAAGTCAATGTGAAGTTTACTTAGTACTTGTTCACGTAACGTCAAGTTGATGCTAATAAATCAATGTCATAACAAGGATAGACTAACTCAATTCTTATCACGATAAGATGAAGTCAGTACAAGTGCTACACTGAAGATAGCGTTTAAATTGCCCCAAACTAATTTCTCGACATTTTACGCTACATAAATTCTTACTATAGTAAGTTTTATCAAAAATTACTGTAATAAACAGTTTTTAAAGAGCTAGACGGTTGCATGTACCTCCAAGTGACCAGTCATCCAAATCATAAACCATGTAAAATCCTAGTATCTAGACGGTTGCACGTGCCTCCAACTGACCAGTCATGAGGTAACTTTCCAGGGTAAGGCAACTTACTTGTTAAGGCAACCTAAATGCAATATTCAGTGTGCATAATCTAATACCTAATGCCTGTTAAGGTTACATAAAACATTTTCTGTGTAGCTAGAGGACTTCTGTGATCAACAGCATAATACTTACGTTGTACTTGTTCTTCAGGTCTGATGAAAGAGCAGCACTCATAAGAATGCGGCGTTCGCTGGAAGGGGCACTGAAGTGTGCCTTCCGCGACTTGCGCCTAGAGCTGCTCACACCTGCACAACAATGCATAATCACGTGAGTCAATTATGAAGATGTTACGTAATCCACAGAGGTCAAAAACCGAAAAATTTCCAAGAGCAGGATAAGCTTCTACAAAAAATCGTAAATTTTAGGGCTGACGGACACCGATGACGTCAAAAACCAACAAAGCTACGTCACTGCGCAGACTCAACAAATCAAAATTCACATCATCAAGGGAACAACCGGTGTTGCCTAGACTGAGGGTATGTTCACACTTGGTGTTAGGAGGGTATTAGCGGAGGAAAATTAGATGCATTTGGACACACCTTTAGACTGCATTCATATTGCTAATATCCCTCCTAACACCAAGTGTGAACATATCATCAGACGCCAATTATTAATCTTCATCGTTGCGGGCAGATTCAGTTGTAATTAATTTAGGGTTTTCCATACATTACTTTCAGAGCTCAACAAAAAAACCTTAGCCTCAACGAGACCACAGTCAGATAATATATATACCGTCAGCGTACATTTACGGAACTGCTTTAATGATAATTCACAACGAAAAAACACGGAATAAACACTACGAAACCTAGAATTTCGTCTCACATGCATTCGAATAAACTTTAAAAAAAAAAAGGACTTAATCTCAACCGCAATAAAAAAAATTCTTTTCCATCTGCCTTAAAAAAAAAGGCAGTAAAACGTAAACCCTAATGATCTACTTCCACATTCACTTCAATATGGTCGATCTTCACACAAATATCCACCATCCAAACCTTTTGCAAAACCCTAACGTATGGGAAAGGGTTAAAGATTTGTGACTGTGAGAGGTGTGATGAAGGGGATCGCTCTCGTTACAAAAGGGCGGGTACAAACACAAGTAGACACATCACAGCAAAGCACACGTCTTAACTCGTTCAGCGACAGCCGCGGATAGATCTTTGGAATGCTCGTTCTAAATGAAAAATAATGGAAACAGTGGAAGGGTACGGAAAGAAGACTTTTTCTTTTCCATCTGCTTTGAAAAAAATGCAGTAAAACGTAAACCCTAATGATGTCTTCCACATTCACTTCAATATGGGTCGATCTTCACATGTACCCACCATCCAAACCTTTTGCAAATCCCTAACGTGTGAGAAAGGCTTAGGGGTTTGTGACGGTAAGAGGTGCAATGAAGAGGTTCACTCTCATTGCTAAAGGCGGGTACAAACACAAGCAGACACATCACAGCAAACCACACGACCTAACTCGTTCAGCGACAGCTGCGAAGAGATCTTTGGAATGCTCGCTCTAAATGAAAAATAATGGAAACGGTGGAAGGGTGAGGGAGGGTTTGAGAGTGAGGGAGAGCAGCAGCTGGACTTACGCGAAGAGAACTTCATGGTGGGATGGTGAGGGAAGCGAGGCTCCGCTGCTGCTCCGAACGCAAGGGTCCTGGCTGGTTACGGCGGGGACTGAAGAGACCGAGAGAGTGGAACCGCGGCAGTTTTAGGTTTCTGGGACGACGACCGAGCCTCGAGGTTCGGGAAGGGCAGTAAGCTTCGGAAACGGGTAGTGTGATTACCAACTTTAGTGTTTACCTGTGTGAGGGCATCTCCACCAGTGGCTCATTCACAGTCCGGGGAGTTTTTTTAGCTTAACCCTTTAAAGACCAGTAGTTTTTGGCCTATACAATAAAACCGCTCAACAATTTGGAATAAATCTTGAAGAACGGCAGTGATCACAAGAATTTTGCATCCAACCCAAGAAACGACAATGGAGTCAGATATGTGAATTGATAAATACTCCTCAAAATACGTATCCATATTTGGTCAAAGATGGATTAAAGCAACAACACAATACATTAAACATCCAAGAAGAATGCCACATTTTGATTGTACAATCTTAAAAAAATTCAAATTGCTTAAGGAATATGCTTGTATTGTTTCTCTATATGGTAGTAGTACAATAGTAATATTTGAGAATCCATTGAAATGATACTATCATTTTATTTTTTAAAAAATCATCCTATATTTACGGCCAATTCTTGATTGCTTTCACTGATTGGATTTTCCATTACAATTATCAAATTTCTTGTAAAATTGTTTTAGGATAGTAAAGAAAATGGGATTTTTGACCCTTTTTGTCCACTTAGCTACACCTTGTGATTGCTATTTTTGTCTATTTTGTGTGAAACTAGTATTGTTGGAAAGGTGGGAAACTCTGCTTTCTAAAAATGTAAGGCTCTTCTCAACCAAAGCTTGCATGAAGCATTATCATTCGAAACCCCACAAACATGAAAATTAAATATTTTCCATATACGGCTCACTTAATCATTATAATATTTCACCTCCAACGGTAAATCTAGCTAAAATTTTGATAAATTACAACAAACAAGGTGTCCTTCACATTTGTACAGTTGGATTATTCAAATTGGGTTCATATTTGATTCAAATGCACATCTAATTTTATTGCCTTGGTTTCTAGTGGATTTTGGGAAAATGTGTGTGATCTTTAAAGGGTTAACCGGCCAAGCCTATAGAAATAAAGAATATTTTAATTTTTTCCTCTTGAATGGTTGTCTTTTTTCCTAAATTTTTGAATGAATTTGGCAATTCTCAAAATCAACCAGCTAGCTCATAACTAAATGCTGGTACTCCACGTACATTGGCTCAAAAACAAGCTCAAAGTGGATGAAAAGTGTTGAGGCCCCTCTCAAAACCCTCTCAAGCCACTTTGTCCTACCATGTCTAGTAAGGGCCCTTCAAGCCACTATTCAATCACTATTCACCTTAAGTTTGAACTTTATCCTCTACTTTTCATGATAAGTGGTCATATGATGATTTAGGGGACGTGTTGGAGTGCAAGACCACCTTTTTGAAGAGCATGGGTGGAGATCAAGGGGCTTGAGAGCCGACCAAAACAGATGGAAAACTTTGAAAGAGCCTTGACCAGTGGAGATGCTATGAGGGTGTAGCCCCAACTAGGGCTGTTATTGTTCATCCATCTTGCTGGCCCCATCTCTGTGCATTTTAGGGCTAGTTTATAACTTGTGCTTAGTCATTAGGCCAGTAGTTGGTCCTAAGGTTTTTTTTTTTACTCTTGAGAGTTGGTCTAATTGGTCTTATTAATGATATGGTCACTTATGTGGCAAGTTTTGGCATCAAAAGTTGGATCCAAATAAAAAGAAAATTGGACTATCACAATGCGTTAATCCAATTTAAGAAGATGGGCCTGATAAGTTAATTTGAAATTGGGTTAACAATTGGCCTTGGGTTCTAATATAAAGTGGCTCTTAGTATTGGTAAGATTTATTCCAAAAGAAAGTCCCTTTTACTTTGCTTAATCCCAAAGCTTGGCCTATTGAACTTCAATATTGCAATGTTAAATTTTATAATTTCAAATGGTATAGAAACCCTAACTATAATTTTGAAAGTTTCACTTTGCAAATTATTATGACTCAAGCATTAAAGCTTTATAAAAATAATTGATGTGTTTATATTAGGATTCAAAAAACTCATTAGATACATGGAGTAATGAAAATCACTTCTAATTACTTTTATTGTGCATGGAAATAGCCTTCAAGTGACTTTACCTGGAAAAGTATTAATATGTAGAATTCAAAATTAAATTAAAACGCCCAAAATTTAATTGTTTAGATTTTAGATATGCACAAGAAATTCAATTTAGTAAGTTTTCATCCTCAATTTTGATTTCTTGAATTTGAATCTTGAATGAAAGGAGATGGCCAGTGTAACTTGGACTTTGCACCTTTTAATTTTGCAATGTAATGCCTTGAAGGATTGATTATCGTTGGCTTAGTTGTCTAACTACCTAGAACGCCATATTTGTTAAATTGGGAAATATCTTACAAAGTGGGACTTTTGAAGGATTAAGGTGGTCACCTTAATCCGAGCTCCAACTTTTTTTTTTGTACATGTGCCCTCACTTGAGAGGAGGAATTTGCAAGGGAAAAAATCTTAATAGCTCATATTGAATGTGATACTTTCAAATCCGGTTTAAGGTGGCTATTTAGGATTAGGGTGAGGTACAAAATGGTACCCATCGTTTTCCCAATTTAATGAATATGGCATTCTGACACTTTTATTGTTATTTTGTTGACACTTACCAAAATTTAGTTTTAATGTAGGCACTTTGATTTTAACCATTAATTCAACCAATATGGCTGTATCAATGTTGTGGTTGATTGTGGATAGTTAATGCTTATAATCAGGTATACATTCAAGCACTGATTATATGATGTCAAATGTATTGTTTTTTTTGGTTGTTTAATTTAATCAAACACGAACAACTCTCTATCAAAAAACTTGTAGTGAACACTATAATTGATTGTTAATAAGTAACAATTACTCAATAAGCCAAACATCACCGCTCTACAATATATTATATCAAATCATTGCATTCTTATCAAAATGATTTGTCAATTCCTTTCAACACACAATATAGTTTTCCAAAGACTTCAAATAGCACATGAAAAGTGTACATGCATAGAATTGTGTATTTCTATGAACTATTAATATTTCATAAATTATCTATAATGCAAATAAATAATCTAGATACCAAAAATATATTTCGGATATCCAATAGTTTTACACAGTATAAGATAAAACTAAAATCATACATGCAGAAGAGTAGAAGAACTCAAGTGGGTTTTATACTTGGCTCAAAATATGAAGCAAAACAGAAGTATGACTGTACAACTTAATACTGCGAAACAAACCTAAATATTGCCTAAATATTGCAATTTATGTCATCTTTAAACTAACATTTAATATTAGTTGATAATGTCTTCACTCTAAATTGCCAAACATACCAAAGAACTCTTCAACAAAATTTATGGTAGTTTTATTGTTTGTGTTTCAAATACAATATCTGAATTTAAAATTTCAATGGATATAAAGTCACACATAAATCTTGTTCTCTTGTCATTGGGTTTTAACTCCATTTAAATGGATAGAGGGCAAGCATGTGCAAATATCCTTTCTCTTTCTCCTCTCTCTCCAAGACCCTTGTATTAGAAGAATAATATGTCCTAAACAACTCATTCACAACAATTGCAGATGTCTGCAACAACTACCATGGTTACAAAATGACTCAATTATAGCCATTTAAGATTTTTTTAGTTGTTGTGGATCAATTATTTATTTGGATTTTCTTTGAGACCAATTGATTTTATTACATTGAAAATGAAGATGGATCAAATTGAGCATAAAATTTATTTTTAATCTCTAGATTCACGTCTATGGAAAGTAATCAAGTGAGAAGATGGTGCATCTCCCTCTTTGGTCACAAGTTATAATTTTCATTAAGATGACTGGAGAAATAGGCATGTGCTCAACACGCCCTAAGACTTTTGTTTCAATTCAGTATAATTAAATGGAGGAGATGAACATGTGTGTGGAATTTTTTTCAACTTAGATACAAAAATGTCATCAACAAGCATTCAACTCTTCAAATATTGCATGTTCAAAATTACAAAGTACATACTTTTATTCATACCCGTGCATCCATATGTCAACATTGCTATCAAGATGAGCAACCTTGATTACAATATAAGACAACATAAAGCAACAAAGACCTAACCACCATATAAGATGTTCATAGCATCCTTTAGTAAGTTAAAACTCTTTATAACTATAAGCAAGAAGGTCTAAGGATAAAAGTTTTAAAAACCAATTAGAGCTCTCATTTGCCAAGAAAAATTTATCCACATTTAGAATTTGGCAACTACTGGACATTTTTTATATAAATTTTGTTGGGTTTATAGTGTTTTACACTATATTATCAAAATTGATAATCTTTACTATTTTATTTGTCATGCAAATTTGTGCATTCCATCTAAAACATTGCACAATTCTAAATAGAAACTTCAATACATGCAAGATGCATCCATGAATTGAGGAGAACCCAGGATTGAGAGGGTTGAAGCTTATTCACTCATACCACTCATCAACCTCCATTGGCCGCAACCTCTTTCCAACCTTTGTTTTTCATCTGCGGTATCCTTCAAACTTCTTCATCCAATGTTTTGAATGATTAATCATAGGAAAAATTACCCAAATTGTGCTCTTATGGGTATAAGGCTTCTCTCCTTCGTCACAAACACGCATTCCCAATGTAAAGTTGAAGGTCAAGAAAAGTGTTTACAATGGGATGCACCAAAGAGTAGGACAATTTAAAAGTAAGATCCATGCTTAACCCTTTAATGACTGGTCGACCAGTTCCTGGTCAATTTTGACTCTTTTCAGTTAGTAGAGAGCATGTTTTGGAATTTGATGACGTGGTAAAGGGGACGGGTTTAGGGAATTGGAAAGTGAAGAGTTAAGGACAATATTCAGGTCAATTTGAGGTGGCGTGTGGCCAAAGGGTTGAAAAAATTAAAAGAGTATTGGCTGAAAATACATCAACACTAGAAGAAAAATAAGGATAAACGATTGCCACAAATCACAACAACTAGGTCATCAGAACTGCCTTGCAACTGCACAACAACTGCACGACTAGATTGTAGTTGTGCAAATGTTGTGCAGTTGTTGTGCAATTGTTTGTGCAATTGCAAGGCAGATCTAGTGACCTAGTTGTTGTGATTTGTGGCAGTCGTTTATCCTTGTTTTTCTTCTAGTGCAATGAATGCACAAAGATGACCACAACAACTAAAGAGTGAGCATAATTCATGATGCATAATACTAAACCCTACAAGATACTTCCATCTGTATGGTCAGATCTGTGGTAGATATTTGTATTCAATAGTTTGAGAATTTCTCCCAAATGGCCATACAAAGGATTGCCCCCCTCCAAAATTGACCATGGTTGTTAAAGGGTTAATGACTATTTAGACACTTTTAAGTAAGCTTGAATCACTAGAAGAAAAACAACAATGAATGACTAGTCCTCAACAATTGCACATATCCAAAATAGCTATACATGAGTAATTTCATAATCATTGTATAGTTGTTCTAGACATTTACAATTGTTATAAACACTTGTTAATGAACTAGTTGTTTAGGACATGTTTTTCTTCTAATGTAAAAGTAGATTACCATAAATAGTGATATCCAATAATTTGGGATTTTTTGACAACCAATGTTGTTGGTGCAACTCATTGGCACTTTACAACACAATAGAGGGATTCTTCTCAGAAAAATAAGAAATTTGCCCAGAATATCTGATATATTTGGTGTTGCAACTCTAGCGCAAGATTGTTAAATCAGAAATTTATAAAAAGCCATGCGGTAAGGTAATTACACCTATGTTACAAAAACTTTAAAGTTTGTGAACTACTAATGACAAAAATATAGAAACTTAGTTGTATTGATTCCTAATCTTGATACCATTATATTCCATGTCAAACTTAACCGGAAATGCAACTAAGTTCCTAAACTAGATGATGACCAAACTGCACCAAAAATTTGTCCAAAAACATCTCATTCATTCAATACTTGAATCTTCAAAAAAACAACCTTTCTATTCTCCAACTAATTTGATAAAGATGCTAGAAGTAACATACATGTACAAAGATACAAATAAAACACACAAAAAGTTCACAAAACAAAATGGACACTAAAGGGCTAAAGGTTTTCAACAGCATGGTTTTCTTTTTTTCTTTAGCTTTAGAAGTAAGTGACTTTCAATCTAACTTGGGATACATAACAGAGAAAATTTGTGAAAAGATTGGGCAGAAAGAACGAGAGATTACAAAGAAATATGCGTGCAGAAGAACAAATTCAAATATGGTAGCACGAAACACTATGAGCACCAAGATTATTGGAAGATTGAAAAACCAAGTTTTCAAAAAGCAGGCCTGAAATTTAGGATAACCAATCACGTCATTGATGATTCATTCTTTGAGTTATTTTAAAAAATGAAAGGGAAGGGCTGGATCACATTTTCAGAATGTTTCAAATTATTGGAATCCCTTTCGTTGAGCTTCTCCCCTTGTTAATAAAAAAAGGACAAACTTGCATTCAATTTTGACATAGACAATTCTTTGCCTTATTTTCTCTCTAAATACAACACGCATCTTACCCAAAAATTCTATCTCTCAGCACAAATTTTAGTCCCAACGCAATAATGTGCAGAAGGTAACAATCCCCACCTCTCTCACTATACAAAGGATCACCTTCTGGATACAAACCACCTAATCCCACCTGTCTGGGCGTGAGTTGAAATCTGGCAAAGATTCCTTCTTAACAAGCTCCTCCGCCTTCACAGCAAACTGGTAGAGACCACATATCAAATTCCCCTCAACAATCGACTAATCAGTGCTTTCAACGAAGAGAATGAAAAGTTCCAGGTGTGCCCAACAAAGGTTTATTACATATCCAATCCACGATATATAACCAGAATTATGTCTAAAAAAAAAGCTCACTATTTAGAGTTAATTCATCACTACGGAGCTAAGAATAAGATTTATTGTATATGGTAACACTGGACAAAAGAGGGCATGATGTTTATGTTGCTTATACAAAATCCTTTGCATATTTGGTAGCCTTATACTTGTGAACATCACCAAAAATTGCAGAGTGGTGTCACAGTGCGTAATGTCACTCTTGCCAGCAAAAAAACACGTGACAATATTTTTTTCAAACAAAATTTATATAAGCTAAGAGCCTCATGCACATGCAATCTCACATTTACGCCATTGGATACTCAGATTTCACTTTTTTCGACAAACGTGAGGATGCCCTTGCGTGAGTCCCTTACCCTACACAAAAAGACGACTAACAAGGACAACCAAGCTCCCCCTTTATTTAAGCTTAATACCTGAGAGGTTTGGGTAAAGTATGATTACAAAGAAACTTGTGTGACGTTTGTTGAAATCCTAATTGTGTGCAGCATGATTCGCCACAAAAAGCAGCAAAGGTGCAAGTAATTGAGACAAGCAAATCACCTTGTCAATAGCAGCTTGGACTGCATCTCTGCCAACAACAAGCAACCTTGCTATCTGCATGACTTCAAAAACCATTTTGTCACAACACTGCAGACATAAAAACGTCTGCAATCACAAGAGAATGATTGAACTGGACTCTCTTTTCAATTGCATTGGGAGTCGCAGTCAGAAAACCTCAAAGATTGTAAATAGGCAAAGTAGTATAGAAAGGGAAGAGTTGGAGCTTCTCACAATTTCGGGATCCGTTTCAAAACGGGCTTGCTCGTACTCCATCCGTGCACTATCCCGTAAAAGATCCCTCCTGGTATTGGAACACACAAGGTGGAACTGTAAAATTTCTTGCACCAATTAGGTGTGAGGAAAGGGCACCTATAATCACTTTAGAATCTTATACATTGGGTATATATTGAGAAGGAGGATCTAACAAGAACAGGTGTCGGATTTAGGTCATCTATATCATAAGCTTAATGCAAACAGTATCTAGATAGTGCATGTATGGATGCGTAAAAGCCGCTTGAACAGAATTCTTTTCATTTTTGGTTGCCCTTATACTTGTGAACATAACAATGGAAATTGCAAAGTGGAGTCATGCTACGTCATTCTTGCCAACAAAAAGGGCACATGATAGTATTTTATTCAAACAATGTTTATGTAAGCTAAGGGAAATTTTGTTCAAGCAACATTTACACAAGGTAAGGGCCCCATGCAAGGGCATTCTCACATTTACGCCACTAGTTACTCAAGTTCTGTCCTTGTTCCCAATGGCTTAAATGTGAAAATGCCCTTGCATGAGGCCCTTACCCTACACATTTGAAACCCTTTTATCTTTGATCACATCTAACAACCAAAACACAAATTTTGACAAAATGGCTTGCTTGGAATAACTTTGAGCAACCACATTATCGACCGTGAATGATGCTCCTCTTGTGGTGCACCATTGCATGCTCACAAATAGTAATTTCTTGTCCAAGTTGACACGATAAATTACCACGTGTGTCAATTTGTGATGTTGGCCAATACAAATGGTAATGGCCACAATGTAAGCCAATCTGGTCTGTAATTGAGCTGCTGTCAATTGGCTCGCTCACATCTTGGCCATTACCTAAGGTATGTACACCCATACCCGAGCGTTTAAGAATTTACGGCACCACAAGGTTTTAGAAAATTCAGGAAAAATATCTGTAGGGTTAGTCTTTCAACAAGCTATCATGGAATGTCATTTTTGTGAAAAAAAGTGTTGTAGAATATCTTATTCTGAAGGGCAAAGTTAGATTTCATAGGCCCCTAAAAAACAACTTTAGACTAACCTTGAAACTGCTTGGATGTGTTCCTATAATGGAACTTGACAGTCCCAATCCCAACCTTCCCAAACCAGCTTAGCAACTAACACGTGGCAAGACTCGCTTGTGCAACTCGCTTGTGCAAGTAGCGTTCCCAGCTCCACTTTCAGTTCAAGAGTATACGGTGAAGACCTCAAATGGAGAGTGCGACATTAGGAAGCGCTTGGATTTGGGTGTACATAGTTTGTAAAGTTTGAGCAATGCATGGGTGTCTCTACTTTAAGATTACAGTTACAAGTGTGCGTGGCGACCTAAAACCCTAAACCTCACGTAAAGTTTCTCGTTTAGAAGTGAGAAACTCTAAGAAAGACGGGCAACGCAAGATCCAACCCTACTCAGAGTCACAAATGCAACGAAAACGACGACAAGGACGATGACATACCAGGGCACGCCCTGCTCGTTGGTCCACGTGAAGAGTCGTGAGGTGCGCAGAATCTCTCGGTAGAGCGCCAACGCTTCACGTCGGGAGGTCGTCAAGCCCGCGCTGGGCAGCCTCTGCCCCTTCGCTTGCTTCACCACATGACGCTCCACCAGCTCCTCCAACGTGTCAGGCCCATTGTGCAGCCTCCGCACCAACGCCACTCTGCTGCCCACTCTCCCTCGCCACATTCCCCTCAGCACCCTGCATTTTCAATGAAACCCTAATTTCAATGAAACCCTAAATTCATGGTGGAATCTTCACAAGAACTCTCTGAACCCCAAATCCTTGAACAGCAGCAAACCAACCTAAAACCTCAGCAAACCAACCTAAAACCTCAGCAAACCAATCTAGAACCTTGGCAAATCAACCTAAAGCCTCAACAAATCAAACCTAAGCCTTGGCAAATCAACCTACAGCCTTGGCAAATCCACCTAGAGCCTTGGCGAATCAACCTACAGCCTCAACAAATCAAACTTCAGCCTTGGCAAATCAACTTGAAGCCTTGGCGAATCAACCTAAAGCATTGGCAAAGCAACTTAAAGCATCAATAAATTAACCTAAAATCTTAGCAAATCACTGACCTGTACCCAAAGTTGAAATTGCCCTTGACAACAGATCCTCACTCAGAGCTCTTCAGACGACCTGAAACCCTAATCCTGAACGTGCAAGGAAGCAAAATTCATGTCAAGGTCCACAGAAGAGTTGGGTGATATCTGTCGATTTGCAGAAAGTGTCCATATCAGAACAGACGAAAACAAACTTGGAATGACAAGGTAAAAGTAGAATTTCGGAAATATTGAGAATGTCTGAAATCCTTTACCCCCCATTTCTCTCTAATTGCACTGCCTCGGTGAACAAACAGGTTCTCGACCCTGCGAAAGTAATCTTACGCACACAACGTGACCATATCCTTAAACTACTACAAAGAGTATGGTTGGGTGTCAAGAAATGTCACGATCGAATGTGTGGCAAAATAGAAATCTACGTACCAGTTTGACAAGTGGGTCAACGTACACACAGAGCTTGCCCTCTTTAATATCACCTTCTTCAAACCCTAAAGCACGGATGTAGTGTACCCAGTTTCACCTCCCTCTGTATTTTCACTATCACGCCTCTAGAGTCTAGAGAGTTGCAATACTCTGATAGTAACGAAGCCCAGCAAGTGTGACAAAGGTGTACGTGTAGCGTAAACCACGACGTTCAATAAACGAAAAGTACAATACATCGTGTAGTGACTCGTTTCCAAAAATGGCAAAAATGGCGAAAAATGGCAAAAGTGCCAGAGAAACAATGTTGTGATCCGAGAAACTGGCGGGGGCTGCAGCGAAACGGCACATTGGGAGTAAAAGTTTTCAGCTGAGGTTGATGAAAATGCTGATGAAGGAGTTGGAACTGACACTTGACCAACAGCAGAAGCTTTGAAAGGCTGCTGCTCTATCCACCCACTCTCCCTCCCTCGCCTTCACATCGTCTTGTAAACTCCGTCTCCAATCCTTACAAACACTACTCCAAAAACCTCTTATCTAAAGTCGACAATCTCGAAGATCCTCTTTGCATAGTTCTCTAACACGTTCAAACTTTTGTTATTGTCACTCTCGGACACTCTGGTGGCCAGATCTCTCATCTCATCTCAGAGGTAGACTTTATTTAGAGCATCTGCATCCACACACGCTCAACAGTCAGCGAGAGCTGTTGGTGCAGCCGCTGGTTTTGATGCGTCTCACCGCAGCTGCGCCAACGTCCTTATACAAGACAAGGCTCGTGCAAGCCATTGTTGCTCAATCATTGGAATGTTCAGGGTTTGATGAATGGATTTGATGAATGGATGGTTAGCATGTCCAAATTCAGGATAATTCAAACGTGTTGATTGGTCAACAAAAGAGGTCCACAATTGAAGCTCCTTGATATGCTCTCAGTACTTGCTTGAGCTTGTACGTGCTTGAGGACAAGGGTGGGGCTCAGAGATTTGAGCAATTCTTTGATCCAAATTTGTTGATTGGTTGACACGAGAGGCCCACAATTGAAGCTCAACACCGGTCCTCTGTGATATGCTCTCAGAGTGCTTGCTTGCCTGCTTACTTGAGAACAAGAGTGGGGCATCGGCGACTTGAGCGAGCCCCTTGATAGTGGATGCACCCTGTACACCTGCTTTCTATAGGTCCAGGTTGCGTGCAAGGGTGAGGATGCTCTTACAAAGCATTCGTACTGTTCCGATCTGATCTGGAATGAGGATGATTGTGGTGCGGTACGCTGCGACGACGCTGACGAGTGCTCGCCACACGAATGCCTAATTTTGTCGTCCGGTGGTTCCGCATTCCAGAAAAAGTGTCTCATTGGGGCCCTTTCACACGAGATTGTGCCCGAGATTGTCTCCGAGATTGTGCCTGTTTTCTCGTCCTTCGTTAATTTCGAAGACCGTAAGGGAGGTCACTGTCTCTCGAACTGGCTCTCCGACTGGATCTCCTACTGGATCTCCTACTGGATCTCGCAACTTTTGTGTGGATTCGAGAGGATCTGGAGTAGGCTAGCACCCGTGAATTGCTGTCCTCATCTAGTGGTTGGACACTTTTCTCATTTTTGAGTGGAAGTGTGAAAAATGGAGTACGTGTCTGGAGTGGTGGCATTGGTTGGGGCTTCAAGTATTTGCAGCGCGTTTGGTACTCATTCATCAGGGGTAGTAGTCACACCTTCTCCACTCCATTCTCAATCTTCCGCAATTGACAACAGCCCCATTCTCTAAAGTTTGAGAGAATGTTCTCTTTCTCCTCCATAGGTGAAGAATCGGCTAGCAAACTCTTCCCATGCAAAGTTTTTTCATCATGCTTGCCTCGTTTTCACTCCCCTAGTTCCAATCTATCGTCACTTTTGTTTTTGGCTCTTTGCTTTTCCATTTATAGCAACTACTCTTCCTGCTTTTCACCATCCTCCGTTCTCCATTCTTCAGACTAGACTATTTCTTCGCAACCTCGAGTATTCCGCTACTCCAGCTGTAGATTTTGCTTCGTCACCCTCGTGTGTGCAATATTAGCAACTTTGTAAGAAGATTTTGTAGCAATTGACGGATTCGGAGCATGTTGCTGTTGAGGTTGCTGTTGGCGCCCCTGCTGCTGATCACGTCGGTGGATTTCTTGTTGATGGTGCTGTCGGAATCCGGCTCCGACGTGGCCATGGGCTTCCACTTCTTCCAGGTCTCCGTGGCTCTTTGGATTCGTCCCTCTTGGCCTGGTTTCTAAATGTCCTCCAGCCATTGCTCATGTCGAAAGCAGAGCGAAGGGTTTAAGAAAAAGAAGCCCACAGGGGCGGATGTTCCGATGCAAATTGCGATGGAGAATCGTTGGGGTTTGACAATATTGCTGCTGCTGTTGCTGCTGGTTTCTCTGCCATGGCCACTGTCGGTAAAATGCCTCGACGTGACTTCCGAGGCGGACCCATCTCGCGTGCTGGCGGCTTTGAGTTACCCGAGTATTCGAATTGGCCCCTACAGCTGGCGGTACTTCCGAGGTAGGGGTTTTTCTTACACTTGACCGTCATTTTATACAAGCCTTTGCTCATACCCCTCAAATCCTTGCTCATACCTCTCAAATCTTCATTTCTCCTACGTTATATACGCCTTACCCTATGCTAAATGGAGTCACCATTGTTCATTTAGCCTTGCTGAATGGGGGCGGCAAACTAGTTCTTTTTATGAAATCATACACTGGGTGTCGATCTCCTAACTAGCACTTGTCACCCCGCTTTGATTTTTGATAAAATTTGATGAGTACCCTTGAAGTTTGTGATATTTGTATAGATACCCCTGTTTTTTTCAGAAATTGCACAAATACCCTTGGATCATAATTTTTAAGGGCTTGTTTTTGTTGAGCATGCCACTTCCTTCTTCCTACAAATGTTGCTTCTTTTTTTTGTTCCATTGCACTTCCTTCTTCAACATTGGTCATGAAGGAAATGATGAGCACAACAAATAAATGCCTACAAATCATGGTCAAGGGTATTTGTGCAATTTCGGAAAAAAACTGGAGTATCTATACAAACATTGCAAACTTCAGGGGTATCCATCAAGCTTTCCCTTGATTTTTATACCATTTTGTGGTTCCTTGGGGGTCGTTGTAGCCTCAACGTATAGAATTCAGTAGCTTGGCCTTGATTTTGTCAACCCTTTTGGGTTTGGTGATTTTTCGTTAAAACTGCACATGAGATACACCGAGGGATTGGTGATTGCTAGTTTGCTTATCATGCTGTTTTTGTTTAGTTTTCTGTATGAGTTTTCAGAGGATTGACAAGTACCGATCCCTTCTTTTTTTTTGTTTTTTTTCCAGTAAGTGCAAAATTAGCATGTGCAGTTTTAATGGAAATGGTGTTGCCTATCACTACTTGTTCTCTGCAGTTGAGGTGCCTTCAGCATTTGCAGAATTGTCCATCTCGTTGACAAGAAAATGGACCGGGGTAAGCATCGAGCAACGAATTTTCTTCCTTGTTCACAGATTTTTAGTTTGTGTTTTTTTGGTCTAGTCCTTTTTGTGCATATTTCTATGAAGTTCTTGATGGTTTAAATGCTGTAAACAGGAGCACGTTGGAAACTACGCCGGCAACTTGCCACTCGTTTGTTTCCGACTTGGATCACCTCCTCTTCCAGACTTCGT
Organism: Ulota crispa; assembly: GCA_963920765.1. Taxonomy (NCBI): domain Eukaryota; kingdom Viridiplantae; phylum Streptophyta; class Bryopsida; order Orthotrichales; family Orthotrichaceae; genus Ulota; species Ulota crispa. Next base: position 18,153,433 of record OY987246.1, on the reverse strand, counting down.
ATGTGAGTAAGACGTTTTACTCTCTCTGTTGCAAATTCTCTAAGCTTTCATTTGTGTTGTGCTGTGCGTAAGGTAGTATGTTCTAAAACCGTCACCACTTTAAGGGCTGGTCTGCCTTTTCATGGGCATTCCAAGATATGAAGATTTTTTTATCTAATTTTCAAATAAGGAGAAATGGATATCAACATTTTTTGAAGCATTATTGAGTTGTTGATGAATTTCCAAAGTTTTTTGTAGTAGGCACCTATTTGTGACTCTAGGTCTCCCATAAATAGTTCCCCTATAATTAGAAAAGAGATGAAGTGAAACTAAGGAGTGTGATTGTCTCTTGTAGTAGAATACACCTTTTTGTCTATGACTAAAGAGGGTCCTTTCAAGAACCACCTCATATCCATTCCTGAGTTACCTATGGGACGCTTTCAAGAGAGGGAACACAATTCAAGCTACCTACCTTGATGGGTTTTGCAATTTCTGAGTGTAATGTGTCCCCTTTATGGTGTTTCTTCCTGTAGTGGAGTCTCCCCAAGCAGCAGCCCTGGCTGTAGGAAAGGTTGAGTATCCAGTAGGGACTGGGAAATGCGCTTGGTTCCACTCCAACTCTTCCATTGCCTTGACCAACATGCAGGTGGGTGAGCCAAATCAGTTCTTCAAAAAACGTTTGATAAAAAAGTTCAAATTTTTCCATCACTGACTTTCTGTACTAAGGAAAAATATTGTGAGACAACCAAGGAAATTCTTGGTGGGTGATAGGTAGGAGGTTTCAAGCTGAATCTTTTCATTTTTGTCATGAATGGGGTGGAATATCACAAATCAATCAGGGATGAAGCTCCCCGAGATATATTGTGTTCACGGTTATGGGATATTCATCAGAGAATTGATACATGCCCTCAATGCTTAGCCAATGTAGATACTACAGCAGGGAATGCTATACCGTGAGAGAGGAGCTGTGAGCCTGGATTTTTTTTGTCAAAATATTAAATTTCATCTATAATTTTCTACATAGGGCCCTATAACTGTTCATTATAAACGTTCATCCTTTTTCTGTTTTTTAAAGTTTTTCATTGGTTTTGAGATTAGAATTGATTTTGCTCACAAAATCTTGGCTTGCCACTCATGGCTCACCGTTTTACGCTCACAAGATAGCGTTGTCTAAGTTTTTCTTTTAGCCACTTGAGCTAATTATGTAAATCACAGTTGGTATCACCACGTGTCATTGATGGGGGGTTTTAATCTTTGTGCAGATTGTTGCAGGAGTTTGGTATGTGGGTGTATTTAGTGACCCTCAGCCCTCGCGATTCCAATCCAAAATGGTAAGCTTTTTCCGCATCTCTATAAGAAAACTAGACAAACTTTGACATCACCCCTGGTTTTTTATCTGTTATAATTTCTCCCCTACTTGGTCCACATGGATTCGTTCGTCAGTGTAGCTCCACTGTTGTTAAGCCTTCTGCTTTGTAAGGTTACACCAGCGCTGGTGTGTACAGCAGTCCTATTGACAATGCACACGTGTCCAACTCCATAATTCCCTCTCGTCAGCATTAGTGATTTAGAGCCGTTGATCTCTTGCATGCAAGGATTCCTACCGATTGCAGCGAAAGAGTTAAAGCTCCTGCTCTCGGTTGGTTATCTAGCTTTAATCACAAAACTCCCTCCTCACTGATCATCATTTTACTCTGATTGGTTGAAGGGGTTCCATGTCTAAAAACAGTTTCAACTTTTTGATGGTATCATTTTACTGCTCGTATGTAACTGAAGGGTCAATAGGAACGGTGAATCAGTGCGGAGAGACCTCATATGACCCTTTCTAAGGAGAATGCTATTTTGTGAGCGAGGATTTGTGAGTTGTGAACAAAGAATTTGGGAGCTGTGAGCGGTGAGCTTGGATTTTTGCCAAAACACTAAATTTCACATATAATTGTGTACATAGGGCCCTATGATTGTACATTCTAAATTCTCATCACTTCAAAAACTTGCTATTTTTAGTTTTTTCCATTGATGTCCACACCATTCTACGCTCACAAAATAGGGTCGTCCTGGGAATGCTATTTGTGAGCGGGGATTTTTGAGACTGTGAGCTGGGGATTTGTGAGCCTTGAGCGTAGATTTGTGAGTTGTGAACGGTGAGCTTAGTTTTTTTTCAAAATATAAATTTCACATATAACCATGTACCTAGGGCCCTGTGTGCATTTTAAACTGTCATCTCTTGAAAAACTTGTTGTTTCTTTAGTTTTTCCGTTGATTTTGAGCTCAAAATTGGTTTAGGCGTCGTCCCCCTTTCTAATACCCCTTTCGAGACCCCTTTCTAATACCAACAAACGTACACTGGCGCAGATCTCACGTGGCAACGTCTTCACCTTCGGCATCCATTTCACAGTGCTAGGATGCAAGTCACCCAATCTCAGGGGCCGTGACTGCGGGGTGGCTGTGAAGCCGCTCTTTGACGGAACATCATACCCGGGTTTAACTTCCGGACGCGACGGACGCGACGCGCGTGACGAACGTGACGGACGCGACGAACCGGACGAACCCGACGGACGCGATGGTCGTGACGGACGTGACGGACGCGATGGGCGTGACGGACGCGACGAGCGTGACGGGCGTGACGGGCGTGACGGGCGTGACGGGCGTGACGGGCGTGACGGGGTGCTCATATCAGATCATGGACGTGGGATGCGAGGGACCAGTGCTGGTGGTGGTGGCGAAACGTGGACGTCGTTGAAGTCTCAAGTTGTGGGTCCGGACGAATGGAAGCACTTTATTTTGGAGGTGGTGGACTTTGCGTCGGCGTTGCATGTTCGGGTGAACGGAACCTCCGCCGGGGAGGCCAAGTTTTACGTCAAGTATGGAGCATTGCCAGGCGAGGGTGATAACGGCACTGCCCTCGGTTCCGCTGCGGTCTCGGTTCCGGTGCCCAGACGCGGTCCCTGGTACATCGGAGTGCACAACGCCGACGTGACGCGCGCTCTGGATTTTGACTTGTCCTGGCGTGTTGACAGCGGCTCTCGAGATACCGGCACGGGGGCCTTGAATCCCATGGAGGTAAGACTTGTGGCGTTTCTGTAGTTTTACAGATTGAGTGTTTGTTTTTCTCACATTTGCAATCAAAATGAACACGTGGCAGTATTTTCTTCAAGCATCTTTTATGTAGGCTAGGGACCTTATGCATGGGCAGTTGCATGTTTGCGCCATTGGTTACTTGCAACATCCAGGAAGAACTGGCTGCTAGTTCAAAGCTAGCCGAGTGCACGAAGGAAAAACCGTTTGTAATTTATAAACATGCTGAAAAACATGTTAAAAGTCCAATTTTTATTTATTTAGCGTATGAAATAGAGAAAATAACCGGAATAGTTCCTTGATAAACCGGTTCAATATGGGAAGTGAAGGAAATCAACCGGTCAAACTCAAATGTTTCCGGAACAAGGAAGGCTTACTTGCTTGTTCCTAGTAGCTTAAACGTGAGAATAATGGCCTAGCGTGAGGTCCTTACCCTACACTTTGATGAACCCAAAAAAGTAAACTAGGCAACCTTGATTATTCAAGTGTACAGTTTAGCATTAAGAAGAGTTGTTGCCACTCAAAAAGCCCACAAAGAATTTCCACTTCACTTGGCTTTGGAAATGTTACTAATAAGGTCTAGTGTCATGTTTATGAGATTTTATGGCAGTAAGTTATTTAAGTGTATAAGCGGGTGTAAAAATTATTCACCAGTGGTTGCTGTTTCAAAAACACTTGACAACTTGTTGGAGGGCACTGTACACGTGACTGACCAAGCCTTGCTTTGTTTTCTTTTTTAAACCTTGTTGCTTTTGCAGAGAGTGTTGGTGGAAGACGCACAAGAGTCGCCGTTCAATTCTTTTTACGGACCCTCAAGACCGGAAGGCCAGCCCTCTCCAAGCTCCCCCTGGTTCCCCTTCTCCGAACTCCCCCACCTCGGAAACAACAACAACGCCACAGCAGGCAATTGGACGTACATGTTCATCGAGGTCCCAAGAGGAGCAGGAGGCGCCGTGCTGTCCCTGCAGCTCCGCCACGTCGTCCACGCCTCCATGCACGTCTACGCTCGCTTCCAAGGCCTTGCCACTCCGGACCACTGGGACGTCCAAGCAACCAACATAAAAAAGATGAGGTCAAGCCACGTGGACAACAACAACAACAGCCCAGTCGATCAAAACCATGAAGAAGAAGTGTCGCTTGACCTTGTTTATCCTGCAGAAGGGGTTTGGTGTATTGCTGCTCTTTATACAAAACTTGCTGGATCTGAAAATGCTGGTGCTGACGTGGTGAAGTCACCACAGGAGGTTGGTGTTTCTGGAACAGTTGTTCAGCTTTGGAGGAGTAGTGTGGAATTTATAGTGCAATGGTACCGGAGGTTTGTTGAGCGGTTGAAGGTTTTGGAGGAAGAGATTCGTACTGTTGTATCTTCTTATGTCGATTCCAGCGCCTTGGAAATAGCTCCGGGGTTGCCGGGAAACCGGATGGACGAAGAAGATGCTGACGTGGATCCTGTTCTTAAGAGCAGGTAAGGATTAGGAAGCTCAAAAATCTCCTTGGACACTGTCTCTTTTTTCTCTTGCCCTTTACCTCTTTTTTTTTTGGCTCCTTGTCTTGCTTAATTTTGCGACAATGCATTCCACTTAATGGATTGCTTTTTCAATTGAAGGAACCAACTTTTGTGAGGTTTTTATGTGTAAGGAACCCAATAAGTTTAAATTAATTTCTGCTGGTTGGGTGTTATGTGTTTGTGGAGTTTTGCATTTTTCATTGGACTAAGGCAGCAATTTGGAGCACTTTGCAGTGAGCCGTTGTATGCAAAGCAGCCTTTGATTGAGCTTTTTAGTAAAAAGCAGGACTTGGAGGCAGTTCAAATGCATATCCGTGTGCATGGCTGTGTGAACAAGTGCTCAGGCAAAGGGCACTGTGTCACTACTTATGAGTCAAGCCGATTACACTTCATCAGGTTCTCTTTCAAAATTTTCTTATTTTTGTTCCTTGAAAGTAATATGTCTGTTTTTGTTTAGCGCTTTAAGAATTAAAGTAAAACACATGTATCAGCTTCTTTGTTTTATCTGTTTTTTTGTTACAAAATAAGATAGGGTGCTCTAAAAGCGACCCTTTCTTCAAAAATGTCCTATAGGTAGCTCAAGAATGGTTATGAAGTGTTCCTTAAAAGGATCCCTTTAAGTCATAAAAAAAAGGTGTATTTTATTGCAAGAACCAATCATACTCCTCAGTTTCACCTCATCTCTTTATAAGTTGCAAGGGGATGGTTTATGGAAGACCTAGAGTCACAAATAGGTGTCTACCATAGCAAACTTTGAAAATTCATCAATAATTCAATAATGCTTCAACAAATATGAAAAAACTTGTGTTACATTTGGCATCCATTTCTCTTTGTCCAAAAATTAGGCAAAAAATCTTCTTGTGTCAAAAAGCCAATGAAAAAGCAGACTAGCCCTGAAAGTGACAAATTTAGAGCATACTACCTTACAGAACTTTTGGGTGGGATTGTAGTGACCCTAACCCAATAGAGATTTGTGTAGGGTAAGGGCCTCATGCAAGGGCATTCTCATGTTTACGCCTTTTAGAACAAGGGCGCAACCCGCGTAAAACGTGAAATTGTGTGTGCTTTTAGCTGTGTAACTTTTGCTTGAAAAAATATTGTCACTCATCCTTTTTGTTACCAAGAGTGATGTTACTTAGTGTGACATCAATTCTCAATTTCTAGCGTTACTTTCACACAAGTATAAAAGGGCAACTGCAAATGCAAAGGATTTAGTTCAAGCGACGTTTACGTAGGAAGTTGAAATGCTTAAATCTAGTCTTATTGAACTTGTATTAATGTAAAGTAATTGTGTTCATGTTCAGTAACTGCCATTGTGATGCGGCTCATGGAGGAATTGATTGTAGCGTGCCACTTTTAGTCCCAACAGGTAAATTTTATTTCAGTTTATCATTTCTTTGATAACCAGCTAATTCGTATACAAAGTTGATAAAATAATCGTTCGTTAAAATAAACGTCTTAATGTACAGATCAGTTATTGTTGTTTGATTAGTATGTTTCTTGGCTTGCAATTCACATCTTTATGTTATTAGAACCAATGAGCGGCAAGATCAAAATAAAATAAAACAGAAATTCAGCCAAACACAACTACAAAATTACCGGTTGAAATTTGAATTTATTAGATAAAAATTATGCGAAGTTTTTTTCAAAAATATCTGAGGACAGTATAAATATGTAGGCAATACTGAGTGCATGCACTTGGTTGAAAATGAGAAATGTGGGATTCTTAATGATGGAGCTCAAAATTCTCCTTGGACATTACCCTTGTAAACTCTTTAAGTCACATTTCTTTGAACCTTTGGACTTTTGAAATTTTCATTTAATTTTGGACTATGCAAAACATCTAGAGTTCTCCCAATGTTGAGTCAAATCATCAAAATATCTCCCCATATGTAAGTAACACATGAGAAATCTCTTAATATTTTGCATATGTCTCCAAAAAAAGAATATGAGATTATCAAAATTTAACTAGTTAACTATGACATCTTTGTTATTAGGATGGAGTTTATGTTTACGTTAAGGGGAGTCACTTATGGGATGCAAACTGGCGTGTTATTTCTCGATGGAGTTGCTTTTAGTGATTTAGTGTCTAAATTTTAGACTCTTCATTGAGTGTGACTGACCAAGGTCCTACCATTGAGATTATCTCTAGTAATTTGAAAACACATACTTTGTTGTATAGTGCATAACACTTATAACCAACTAAATTACTGCTACTAAAGTACAACACATACACCCATTAGCTCAAAAGCAATTCCACTAGTAAGAAGAATAAAACCTAGGCTTCATCTTGGTGGTTTTGGATCTTTGATAGCTTTTTTTTAATGAAGTAGTAAACAAGCTTCTCAATACTGGGAGTTGCTAGTTGTAAGTGTCATGTATTATAAAAATGCCACTTCCATGACTCGACATGTTATTTCTCATAATAAGGCACATTTTGTAGTTTGTTCATGTTTTTTTTTTTTTTTTTTTTTTTTTTTAAGAATAAGGTTTATTCACCTTCTATTGATGTGGGTTGCCTTGGTGAGCAGAACAGAGTCTCCATGTATGGGCTCTAATTGGATCTAATTCTGCTGCCCTTCTACCTAGTTTTTGGGCCATACGACATCATGTACGTTTCATCCATCTAAATGTTTCATCAATCTCAACGTTTTATCCATCTAAACGTTTCATCCCTCAAAACTTGCACAAAATTTGAGAAATCACCTTGAAACGCACATCCAAATAATATCCAGCAAAATCCCAAAACATATTTGATCCTGCAAATGTAAGAACCTGTTTTTCTCTCTATTGTTATGTTTTGCCACATTTCTTAGAGCGTCCCAAACCATTCGTTTCGAACCACTAATGTATCTGAAATAACCTTTTACTTTTTAACTTTTGATATTTTAGGCATTTTTTGGAGTTAAAATCTTGCCTCATAATGTGTGAAATACTCTAGATTACTTGGAAGTTGGAACTATTGATGTTGTAGTGCACTTTTCGTCACTAGTAGAGAATTGTTTTAAATGATCTAGGCTGTTTTTAATTTTTCTTACATGTTATTTGCCACTATTTGCAATCGCTAATTTCAGTAAACAATTTTTTTTTGTAGGCATACTCGGAGTGGGTGTCGTATGTTGCAAGTGGGGTGTCAAGCGGCTTCTACCATTCTTGTGATGCCGGTGGTTGGTGCGCTCTCTCCTACGACACCCTCCAGGTAAGCGACCTCTTCCCTTTTAACTATTGGCATATTTTGCACTGCTCAAAGCTTTAAGCAGGTGTCCAAAGTTCTGCACTTTTGTTCGAAAATGGCTAATTTTAAGTCTCCAAAAATGCAAGAGATGAAGAAGCAATAAGTGGAACAAATTTTTCTAGTTGTTCAAACTTTAGAAGTAAAAGAAAAAGTAAAAATGTAAGGTAGGTAGCTCAAATTATGACCCTTTTTTTGTAAAGCGTTTCTTAGGTAACTCAAGAATGGATATGAGGTGGTCTTTGAATGGACCCTCTTTATTCACAGGAGAAGAAAATGTGTACTCTATTGCAAGATCCAATCATACTCCTTAATTTTACCTCATCTCTTTACAAGTTGAAGGGGAACAGTTTATGGGAGACCTAGAATCACAAATAGGTGCCCACTACAAAAAACTTTGAAAATTCATCAACAATTCAATAGTGCTTAAAACAATATGAAAAAAATAGTGTTACATTTGACATCCATTTCTTTTTGTCTGAAGATTAAGCAAAAATGTTCTTGTCTCAAAAAGCCCATGAAAGGCAGATCAGCCCTCAAAAGTGTCGCTTTTTGAGCTACCTATCTTAAACCTTATGGAAATTGTCCTTGACTGGCAGCTCAGTTCCTGGATTTCTGGCTTTCATTTATGGTGGTGATCATGACTTGCCTGAGCGTTGCAGCGTTTAAGAAAGACACCAAGGCTGTGGCCCATGTGGCAGCGGCCATTATCACCGCTGCTATCACCAAGGAAAACGCCACTAGGTACTAACCCCCCCCCCCCCAACAAAGTCTAATTGTTTTCATTTTTTTCTAGATATTTTATGTTATCATAGTGCAAATTTGAGATTTTGCAGCGTTAGCATAGAAGTTAGTAGGGATAATTGTATGGATACCCGTAAATTTTGCCATATTTGTTTAGATTCTTCTGGTTTTTCAGAAATTGCACAAATACCCTTGGATCATAATTTTCAAGCGTTTGATTTGTTTTGCATGTGCATGCTACTTCCTTCATGACCAATGTTAAAGCAAGGAGTGTAATAGAATGGAATAGAAGCAGCGTGCGCACAAGGGAGAGAGAAGTGGCATGCACAATAGAACAAACGTTTGAAAATTATGGTTCAGGGATATTTTTGCAATTTCTGAAAAACCAAGGATATCTATACAAATATGGCAGACTTCAGGGGTAGCCATAAAATTCTCCCAAGTTAAAATTGGGGAGGGCCTATTGACTTTAAATTGGATGCAAATGTTCATTCTTGAGAGTCTGACGAAGTAACGTCTTTTTTTTTCTTTTTTTTTTGCAGTGCTTGGAACGTGCTGCTAGTGGTTTTGATGGGGCTGGCAGGTTTATTGTTTGGTTGGGCCTTGGAATGCTGGAGGCTTCGCTTGCTTCCATCTTGGTTTCGTGCAATTGGTCCTAACCTTCGACCAGTCATGCAGTAAGATTTCGAAACTCTAAGTCATGTATTTATTCTAGTATTCCTTGGCAACTTGGCTCACTTCATGTTCTCATATTAGATAATTATTAAATTTTTCATTTACCACAAGTGCAATTACTTTAAGTTCCGTTTTTAAACAATAACATTAATTGAGAAGTCCACAAAAAATTATATTCATGCTCATTTATTCATCTTCTCTAATGCTTTTGCCTCATTGTGAGCAATAGTGGGGTTTTCCCTTTGTGGAATGGCTTGCATTCTACAAAGAAGGTATTTTTTATATTGGTAAATGGTGATTACTATCCACATGGCAATTATTCTTTGGCTACCCAATTTTTGTAACATGATAATCACCACTTAATGCATCATTGTTGGTGACTATTGTAAATGACCACTTATGAGTTTTTAGTAGTTTTTATGTTTGTTTGCAATGCACTGCATTCCACAATGAAGAGTCTCAATTATAAATGGTAGTTGATGTTTACAATAACAATGTGAATTTGGACTCTGAAGTGTATAAAACAAAAAAATAGACTTCCCTTCTCCCCCATTTTCTTGAGTAATGGCACCATAGAGGGCATTAATTACCCATCTTGTTGACCATTGTGTCACATGATTAGCACAAATTCAAGGGGTCCTTAAGTAAGGTTTCTCAATTAAACCAATTGTTTTTCAAAGTTTGGGTCAGGGTGGAGAACAGCAATGGGTTATAAAAGTTATGGGCATTGGATGATAAAAGGCTTGTATGTGCAGGATGAGCTCCATCTATCACCGTGTTGAACAGCTTCTGGGGGTTATCAGAGCACGGTTCCAATGGTTGTACCTATTTTCTGGACTTGGTATTTTGTTCGCTGCAGGGTTGAGTTGGGTTCTAGAAACTGCTGACACGTACTGGATATGGCACAGGTAATTCAAAAACCTTAAAACTCTGTACCCTTTGAAGTAGTAGTAAACCCAATGCTGCTAAAATGTACCTCATCTGTACATTTTAGGACAGGCATGAACAAGAAGTTTATACATGTATGGCCCTAGAATATACAGTGCGGTTACATTCTTGCTGAATTGGGTGTTGGATGTGTTGGTAGAAAAACTGTTTCCCTAATGGTTGAAGAATGCCTAAAATGAGTTCCTTTGGAAACTTTTTCAGTCAGTGGGGGGTTCCCATATTAATTAAATTGGGAAAAAGGATACCTTGTGGGACTTTTGAATTTTGCATTTGTAGGAGTATTTTGGTAATTTAGAGTGATTTTTATGATGATTTCTTCAAGATTTTACATCAATGATATAGGATTTTGAAGGAATTATCCTAAAACTCATTTTAGATTGCTAAAATACTCCTACAAATGCAAAATTCAAAAGCCCCAAATTGTATTCTTTTTCCCAATTTAACCAATATGGTGTTACATTTAACCAATATGGTGTTACATGGTTTTGAGTGTACTACGGTGCAAGACAGCATCAAGCAATGAAGATCTAATAATCATTTGAGTTGTTGATAGCATCCCTTATTAAGTTTTTAATCCCTTTGTAACTACAAGCAAGAAAGTCTTTAGGATAAAACTTATAAAAACAAATTGGAACTATCATTTGCCAAAAAAAAGTTATTAGCATTCAAAGTTGGCAACTATTTGACATTTTTGGCTAAATTTTTTGTTGGTTTATCGTGTCTTGCACTGTAGTTACTTGGGAACTCTATGTGGTTTGGATGAGAACTTTGGATGATGTTTTTTTGAAAGTGGAAATCTTTTGGTGCTAGGGGTTTTTAACTGGTGAAAGTGAATGCTGGTGTGCAGTTTATGGCATTTGAGCATCTATACGTCAGCATTTTTAATACTGTGCTCCACTTCAAAGTCAAGTTGGAGCTTATCCGAAAGGAATTCTCAAGGGTATGAACGTACAAATTTGCACCCCCCAAGTGATCCAGAAGCTTTACCTGGTTTGTTACACCCGGTTGAGTTGGATGCTTTTGCCAGTGAAAGGGATAGGATTTTGGATGATTAGTAAGATGGTTAGTGGGATCCTTTGATTGGTGAATTTTTTGAGGGCATTAGATTTGCGTAAATGTGTTTTGTCCTATTGTTTTACGGATTTTAGTGTAGGATCTTGAATAAAACTTTTGTTTCATTTGTGTTGATCTCAAATACATATGTTAACCTTTTCGAGAATTCAAGAAAATCTTGCATAGTACATGATTATAAGTAGTATATTCATCATCAGACTTTGCACCATCAAAAATGAGACTTGTGAATAGAAGGAAGCTTTACAAAAACTTCACTTCATTGTTTATAAAAGTATCTGGGATTTTTTGAACCATGGTTCAAGTCAATAAGAGGTTACGCAAACTGAGGTTCGACTAACATCCCAATATAATGTTCTTGAACATTTAGTAGGAAGGTTAAAATACCTATTTTGGACTTAAATGACGTAAGTAACTTTTTTGTGAAATAAAATACAACAAGCATGCATATGTTTGAATTGCAATGAAATTTGTACTTCAATGTCTATACTTAGATCAACAAGCTTCAAAGAATGCATTAGAGCTGTAATTATCTTATAATATTATCTCTTAAATGATATTTTTGCACACAAAGAGATCTTGTTTTATCTATAACGATAGGTTGTAATAGTTGGAGACAAATAGATCTATCCCTCACTCAAATCCTTACCACATGATCCATTCCTCATCAAATTACTCCATCACGAAACATATTTTATAAAAACTAAGAAAGAGAAACAAAAGGAATTCAATTTGAAGTGCAAACTATTCCTAATTGATTCATGCCAACAACAACTTTGTACTTATGAGTATGCCTTACTTAGCAACGTCTTTCAACATTATGGGTAGTCACACCTTTTCCACGATTGGAACTTTTGAGAAGAATGAGAAAATGTGAAGTGGAAATAGGAGTCAATGGGAGCACTTCTCAATGAAGGTGTGACTCCCCTTTTGTGAATAGTGGAGATTGGAGAATGAGTTTACCTCAAAAATGGTGATGCAATAAATATGCAAGTTGCATTTACATACTCAATTGAGGCCTCTAACTACAAGGAGGGTGAAAGCAAGAAGAGCTAGATGCAAAATAGAAACGCATCAATAAAAACTTCACGTGCAAAAGTTTCTTAAAGCCAGTTCTTCTCCTTTGAAAGTGAAGAGAAAAACTTCTCAATTTACAAAAAATGGGTCCTCTACAAATCAAAAAGAGAGTGTCACTATAACTCAATTCTTTGAAAATTGAGAATGGGGTGAAGAAGGTGTGACTAAGGTGGAAGCGCCCATACTCAATAACTTAAGCAATTTTGCAACAAACTACAAGGAGTTTGAGGCAGCAAATATTTTTCCCAAGTAGGAAAATAAGAAATATTGGGATTGCAAATTTTTCATAATTTTATTTGCAAAATTGAAATTACTGTGAAGTTTGGAAGTCAAAAAATGCTTTGAACCCACTGCCAACTTCTATATTCATGCAATTTTGATAACAAGCAAATTACTTTCTGCTTATTACTTCCTCCTTCACTTTGGGAATTGTGGCATGACTTAAGTAGTCCCAATCTTAAAATGGACAAAAGAATGCATTCCAAAGCACCTATATTGAAACTAGCGCACCTTATTGGTTGAATGTGGGGCATTATTGGCTATGGGTGCTTTCACCTTACCCCTACCATTTTGACTCTTGATTGCCACAAGTGTATTTTGAGGGATCAAGAACACTTATCATCCATGCTTCAAAGTGCCGTATCGGACCCTCACAAGGCCCCGCTGCAAATGCTCTAAGATAGGCAATTATTTTCACCCACCGGGCATGTCGCCGCCTAAGGTATGTACACCCATAAGCGTCAGTGTTCCCATAACCAACACCTCTGAAATCTTGGAAAATCTGTGAAAGTTAATAGACATAATGACAAGAATGTACAACACATGAACATGAATTCGTAAAAGTGGTTATGGGTGCAATGGCAGTTTGCTCTTTAACCCCTAAACGCCCATGAGGATGATTTTTGTACTTTGGCCCTGAAAAAACAATATGTACAATAGAAAAAAGTTGTTTTTCATCTGTTTTTTTTTTTTCCAAAGTGACTGTAAAAACATGATCCATCATAGAAGGCAAATAACAATCTTATCAAACATACTCATATTTTTAGGTAACCCAAACTGTGAGAAAATTTAAAATCACAATATTAGGTCCCAAACTGCCCTTATTGCAATTTTCATGAGGTTGGCATGCACTATTGATTTTTGAAATTTTTAAAAGCAATACTATTGATGCCCATCAACCAAAACACTGTTGAAGCTATAGTATAAATATTGTTGAAGCTAAAATGTGGTCACGACCACCCAACAATCCTTAAAGGGTTAAAAATTCATAACTTATTCTCATAATATCCAAATAATACATTGGAAAGTGCAAACTTATTATTTTCCTGTTCCTAATAGGATCCTATAATTGGCTAGCTATTTATTGATACTCATCATGTTCAAAACCCTTAGTTTGACGCTTATAGGTGTACATACCTTATCCCCGTGTTGTTCCTGAAGTGCTCCACACAAAACTTCTGTTCCCTACCCATAAGCCATCGACGGTGCAGATTGGCCGCCATCAAGATCAATCGGCCCCAGTTGCTGCTGCTCTAACTCAGCCTTCGCCAAACACGATGCCACTCTGTCCAGGACGATGCCCGCCATAGCCAAACAGACAGACACAAAGCTTGATTGTTGCCGAGGGGAGAGAGGACTAAGTATTGCAACGAGCGAGAGGGGTGCCACGAACAAATGGCTACGACGGGGAAGTACCTGGCGACGCAGGAGGAGATGGTGGAGGCGCGCATATCTCTGGGATCGCGGGACTTGTGCTCCAAGCTGCTCATCCCCTTGAACAAGTGCCGCCAGGAGGAATTCTACTTGCCCTGGAAGTGCGAGGACGAGCGCCACACTTATGAGAAGTGCGAATACGACATCTTCTTGCAACGCATGAAGAAGATGCAGGAGATTCGTCAAAAGCAGACTCAGCAGGTGGCGATCCCTGCCACTCAATAAAAATACAGTCAATCGTTGCTGCTGCGGTGCCCTCTCTCTCTCTAGGGTACGATCTTCCGCCTATTCTTCTCTACTGAAACCTCTGCAATTTAGGTGTCGTTTAAAGGGTTGGTGTATAGCGATCTTGCTGTGGAAATCTTGACGACTTGCGTGACAAGATATTTTTCTCACGGGAATTTTAGGGTTAGAGATCTTGTTCTACTTCCTCTGTCCCTCTAGGGTATGATCTTCCGCCCTTCTCCACTGAAACCTCTGCAATTTAGGTGTTGTTGAGAGGCTTGGTATGGCGATCTTGCTCTGGAAGTCTTTAAGGCTTGCGTGATAGGATATTTTTCTCACGGGAATTTTAGGGTTTAGGGTTGGAGATCTTTGCCTACTCCCTCTGTCCCTCTAAAAAAACGTCCAAAAAGCTTCCTTGTGAAGGATGAACTGTGTTTTTAGTCTTTGTGCAACACAGGAACTTTAGGTTTACAGATCTTTGTCTACTCTCACTGTGTCCCTCTGAAAACGTCCAAAAAAGCTTCCTTGTGAAGGATTAAGTGTGTTTTTTAGTCTTTGTGCTAGTGACACTTGCATTCTAGAATTAGTATACCATCTACCAAATGTATGTAGAACCTCCAGCTTTGATGTTGCCGTTTGGGCACCCAAATTCCATGCAAAAAGTACCATATTTGTGCATGCTGCTAGCTCCTTATTATTGATGATTTAAAGATTAATAACAACAATGGTGGTACCTCATATGGGCAATTGAGGCCAAGCTTGCTAGGAGAGTAATGCTCTCTAATGGCTTAACTTGCCCCTATGAGATCATTGAACATGGCATGCTTTTTCAGCGTTTGAAATTAGCAAAAGGGAACTTTTTTTAGTGGTATAAGAAATGTGTCTGATTGGGAGCTTTTTAGAGGGTCAGAGGGAGTACTTGTGAATTTCTTCCGTCTGAATTATACTTCTCACGAATGCGGTTGTTTTAAAATCATGAATCCTTGGTCCTTTAACGATTAGGTTGGAAGCAGGTTCGAATTTGTCGCTCTTGACGCCTCTCGCTAGATTTCTGACAATTGATTCCGATTTTTTCTTCGAGGATTTTGCATTACGGTTTCCTGGTGTTAGTTTCTTCAACCTGGAACTTCTTGAGTCGAAGCTCAGCATGAACATCGGGTTTTTTATGTCAAAATTATGGGAAGGTTATCATACTGAGCATCCGCATATTAGTCATTTAGACTCATGGCTGTCCAAAAGACAAAATTTTCATTTCAATTTTAGCACAAGTGGCTAAGAACACTGGTAAAAAGCTAAATTTTTCAAATTTAACACTGGGAAGTTTACACATTTTTTGAGCTGCATGAATTTTTGTTAGCAATCCTGCAAAATTTAGCCAGTTTAAAGAACGCTGTTTGCCAGTTGTCTGATAAAAATTTAAAGATGTTCTAGACGTTGAAGCTTGTGCCTCTCTGTTTTTTTGGTTTTCCTTCGTGACTCTCGTTCCTTTCATTCGTTTCATACGATCAAATATTTCTCTGTCTCTCATCTGATTTTTGAAGCAAGGATGAGACTTTGCATTTTCATTATCTTTATAGCTAAGCGTAACCCTTAAACGGCCCCTGGGTATCTATATATATAATAGAATACACCTTAAAAGTGTCCCTGGTGGTAGTCCTTGACAACTCCGTAACTAAAAACAACAAATCTGGAACCAAATTATGAGGATGTGAGTGCATGGAGTTTTGTAACCGAATTGTGGGGATGTGAATGCATGGGATTCCGTAACCGAATTGTGGGGATGTGAATGCATGGGATTCTGTAACCGAATTACGGGGATGGGGGGCATGGACATTAAGGGCATAGGGATATTTAATGGGCACGTGGATAGAGGGACCGGGGAAAGGGGGCACAAGGCTCAACCTGTTGGTACAATGGGTGAGTAAACTAGTAGTAGATACAAAGTTGTATAATTGGCATTTACTACCATCAAGAAATTATATAATTTGGGATCTCAAATAGTACATACGTTGCCATATAATTGGCATTTAAGAAATTTTAATTTGGGATCTCAAACTTGTTACTATATAATTGGCACATTGATCTATAGTCTAACTTCTTTGTTGATCTCAAATGTTTTGTTGATCTCAAATGTAGCAAAGATGTGAATCCATCCCAAATACAAGAAAAATACCTCGTAATGCTCAATCGGTTAAACAGGGTTGCGTGCATTGTTGTATCTTTTCAGCCTGAAGGAGATTAGAGCCCATTCATGCTTGGTCAGACTCAAAGCTGATGGTCCTTTTTGTCCTTGCAGGCACCGGTTGCTATTTGAAATATTTCGACTAGAATTGAGGATAGAAAGAATACTCAACTGCAAGTGGCTACATTGAAGCAATGGCAGGTCGTTATCACCAACAAACTGGCACTTAAGCAAGGAAGATTGTGAGGAGAGACCTTGATAGGTGCTGATCATGGAGAGTGAGAGTGGGTACACCTGAATTGGGCTATAATGCTCTTGTGAAAGGTTTGGCTGAGCATGCAAAACATATCAGTTATAAACTCGTCAACCTAATTTGCACTTCTACTCTCTCTCTTTGGAACTTGCTCGTGTATGTACTTCAGGGCAACAAGGATCTGCAAATTGCGTGGCCTTGGCAGATGGATTCTAGAAGCTTGGTGAATATTTGGCCTTGCGTATTACTCCCTCTGTCCCTTTAACCCTTGAACGACGGGAAGGCCCTTTGCGGCCAGTACAATATGGGGTATTTTTCTTGTATTTGGAATGGATCCACACCTCTACTACATTTGAGACCAGGGTTCGGGGAGAAATTTTAGCTTCACTAGTTGAAATCTGGCAGTGTCCAGTTTCAACCGGATTTTCACTAACATGGACTGGTTATTTTTTGTAAAACCCCTAAATTTCTATTATAAAAGTATTGTATTTAGATTTTTTTGGAAAATAGACCGGTTTTTTAGTTGATAGTTTCAAGTTTCAACTGGGTTTTTTGCAATTTCAACCAGCTGCCACTACACTAACCGCCAGTTCTCCCTGAACCTTGTTTGAGACCAACAAAGAAGTTGGAGAATAGATCAATGCGGTCTTGAGATCCCAAATTAAAACTTCTTACTAGTAGCAAATATCAATTATACGACAGCATATATACTATGCCCTATAGGTGTTTAAGGGTTAACAACGTCCAATTCAGGCGCATTTCTTGGACCACTAAAATGCTCCCTTTTGCTTATTTCAAATTTTGGGAAAGCATGTCATGTTTAATGATCTCATGGAGGCAAGTTAAGAGATTAGGGAGCATTCCTCTCCTAGCAAGCTTGGCCTTGCCCATATGAGGTTCCATTGTTGCTACTAATCTTTAAATCATCAATAATCAAGAGCTGGTAGCATGCACACATATGATACTTTTTGCCTAGAATTTGGGTGCCCAAACAAGAACATCAAAATTGGAGATTTTTCAAACATTTGGTAGATGGTATATTGATTCTAGAATGCATGTGTCATTAACACAAGGACTAAAATAATGAGAAGCTAGCAACATTTATAAACTATGCACAAATATGGTACTTTTCACATGGAATTTGGGTGCCTACACGGCAATTTAAACACAAGGATTTTGGATACATTTGGTAGGTGGTATATTGATTCTAGAATGCATGTGTCACTAGCACAAAAGACTAAAAACCTACGCAAGGAAACTTTTTGGACGTTTTTAGAGGGACAAAGGGAGTAACAAGATTTGATACAAGCTGCTCTTAGTGTATGAAAGGCCCTCGTTTGTGGGCAATTCTCTTTATCAATCGTTTCGAAACATCGCAAGGCTTTCTAGGGTCAGTTGTGGACACTCCTGGACAGGACTCTGGATGGATTCACTCTTGCGACATTGTGCCGAATCTGCTTTCAATATGTTCTGTCTACAGATGAAGTCCTCTTTAGCACCAGGGTGTATGTACAACTACTTGGATAAGGTCTGAAAATCAAACTAAATTATTAGAATGGAGTCCCAGGAAGAAACTTGAGCGGAACCATTGCCCAGTACTAGATAATATATCACGTTTGCAAAATGCTTGTGAATCTGTAGCAAAAGGTAGGTCAGACATGTCTCTCATCTTCACCAGTTTTTATTAAGCCACCTATGTACACATCCTCAAACTTTCATTACCGTTTGCAACATTATTACTGGGATGGGAGTTCAAATGTATATAGGTACCATTAGCAAAATCGTGTCTCGGGTAATGCACCAGCCTCCCGCCCTTGGAATTATAAGCTTGCTGCGAAGAAAACAGTCTGCTCTTGTTTTCTCAGGGTATCAGCTACATGTGCTAGCACACCTGCTCCTTCGTAATGTATCCACTCTGCCTTGACCTGATTTCAATAACGAAATTGACAGAAGGTGGTTATGGCATGCCTGAATTTTTTTGAGGATTCTCATACTAAGTAGGCATCATTGAGAGTGCAATAAGCCTTATTTCAGTAACAAAGGCTAGAATGATGATATTTGTTTGAATTGCACATTAGATGTTGTTGCTTTTATTCTAAGGGAAAATTTCATGGATACCCCTGAAGTTTGCAATATTTTCATAGATACCCTTGCTTTTTCAGAGATATCACAGATACCCTTGGACCAAAAAATTTAGGTGTTTGTTTTGTTATGCATGCCACTTCCTTCTCACTTTGTGCGCACACTACGCGTGCTCACAAAGTGAGAAGGAAGTGGCATGCATAACAAAACAAACACCTAAATTTTTTGGTCCAAGGGTATCTGTGATATCTCTGAAAAAGCAAGGGTATCTATGAAAATATTGCAAACTTCAGGGGTATCCATGAAATTTTCCCTTTTTTTAAATGTTGGTTGACAAACTTACAGTGATGGCATTCTGGGCCAAGAAAGGCCATAAAGCTGAGTGAAAGCTCACGTCGACCTTTCTCCAGCTCACTTGCTGTAACCCCCGCACCATCTCCTCTGTTCACCAAACAGTAATCTATTGTCAGTATTTTAGTATTTCAATTTTGTGAGACTGCAGACAAACGAGTAATAACATTGTTTTCAATAAAATTTCAGAAAATTACAGAACATCACAAACAGAACCATCTTTGTAATGGCCAACATCAGGAATTTTAACAAAATGGCTTGTATGGATTGGCTCCAAGCAACTACACAATCAACCACAATGCTCACAGAGTCATTGCTTATCCAGATTGAGATGATGAATCATCATGTGTATCAATTCTTGTTGTTGGCCAATTACAAACAGTAACGGCCACTATATGAAGCCAATCTGATTTAGAATCAAGCTATTACCTCTCTTGTTCTTCTACAATATGAGAGCTACTCAGTTACAAACCATATTGGCGCAAATTGTGGCCATTACCTAGTTCATAATATATGATGAGGTCTCTCTATGTTCACAGTGATTGAACCCTGTGTAAATACACCTTCATGGAGTTTTTTAATTGTCTAAATGTATTTAAATGTTCTCAAAGCAGTCTGATTGTACAGTGAAACCTGTATAAAAGTGGACTGCCCAAGTGAATAACCTCCATAAATGAATACCAACTTCTTGGTTCCAACAAATAATGAGTACTGTATTATTGTATCAAGGGTTGACCTCTATTAATGAATTACTTATCTAAGTACATATCTTAACCCGTCTTACCTGTCTTCAAATTCAATCATAGAGGTTCTACAGTAATATGCAAGCAAGTAGCCACGAGCAGGAAAGCATAACAGCAAACAATGGCATACCTTCAAGCGTGACATGGTATGCGGCAGCTTTCTTGCTACTGGGAGAAACTTGAGCTGCAGCTTTTCCCCGGGCAGATTCTGGTCGAAAACTAGGGGCATCACTGTCTACTGCTGGACAGAATGCCACATTTACAACATGCTTGTACTTGTGCATGGAGACCCTGGGAGGCTGCGACCAGCTATCTATATTAATTTTCCATGAGCGGAAGCAAAAAAAATTTGAAGAAAAACCTAAAAAAACAATGGATAGAGACAACAGTACTAACCTTGGAAAGTTCACCCTCACGCCTGATTGAGGATGTCCGCCAACCCACCACATCTGAAGTCAGTGTCAAGAAAGACTTCTATCACAACATAACAGTCTGCTCCAGATTCTTTATTTGCAGAGAAAGGGCTAAGCTCTCTGTATTCACTATTGCATAACCCAAGAGAATTTTATGACTAATGCATCTTGTACACGGCAAAAATTTCTGAACTACCACAAACTCTAAATCTTGAAAAATGTATGACTTTTTGACACATAAATGGTCAGTTATTTGAGAATTAAATGGAACTTGGACAAAATCTGCAACGTTCTCTTCTAATAACAAAAAAGCTGGACAGTTTCTCAATTTGTTTGTGCATCTCTCCATGCCAATCTATCTCTTTTTATCAACATTTAATCCAATTTTAAATGCTATATATTGTCATTGAGGAGTCATTGCAACAATTTTGGTTTTATCAAGCTAAATCTTACTGCTTTTGTTCCGTACACATATGAGATTTGTAAGAGTTGTTAAAATTTTGACAAGATGAATGTTACAAATTAGGAAAAAAGGGTAAAGATCAAAAGAAGAAACAGGAATGGAGAGGTGGAAGTGTGGATACGATCATAGCTGACGTTTGCGTACACCGCCCTTGACTTGAAGGCCCGCAGGGCAGATCTGTGAATTTAACAACGATCAGCCAAATTTGATTCTCTTAAAATAAAGTTCAAATCACTCACATATACCAGAGAAGGTAAAGGTACGTTTATTACATGTCAGTAAAGATTTCTGGTGAGAGATTTAAAGGTTCGAGAGCATTATTGAGCCCCACACTTTTCTCTGTGGTTGGGAATCTCTACACCTGTGTACAATAATTGGTTGAGTACTACAAGTCTTTGTAGAACACAAGATGTAAGAGGATACGGGTCAACAAAAAAGAATGTGGAATGATACATTTTCACCATGAGAAAATAATGTAGAACAAAAATAAATAACTAAGCTCAGCAGAAAGGACATACATGAAAAGACCTTCTGGACAATCCGAGGCCATGCGCAAGAGCAGTGGAGAGTCTAAAGGTCGTCCATCAGTCAGGAAAAGTTGTTTCCCTGTCCGCCCAACACAAAAAGGGGCAACTGGCTCCGCAACCTTCGCCAACACTGGCACTCCCAGCAAGAATGGCAGCTGATACACAACATCACAAAATTAGACCCAGACCTAAACTCCGTTGACATCAACACAAAAATGCAAAATAGAAACTTGAAGGATTTTCAGAAGATGAAAATCAAAAGCACATGTACATTTTGGCATCTTTAACAAAACCTTCTCTATAGTAGCATTCTTAAATATCCTACACACTTATCACAATGTAGACGACTGTATCACACTTTTCACACACGCAAACTATGTGTTGGTCATCCGTTTGGGACCTCAACCAGATTGAAAAGATCAGGGTGTAGTAATACACAACATGGCTCTTAGTAAAATCAGATTGTTTAAAGGACTTTTAAACAACAACATAAACAAAAAAGCGCTCTTGTCACAGTGATCAAATTGAGGTCTATCCTGTTATACTGTATAAAAAGCTTACAACTTGCCTGATTCTGTCCACGCACTCCCAAATGCGGACTTGCCAGAGTGATGAAATTCACAGCTTCTAAACCAGCAAGCCTGGGTTCACGGTGACGTCGAAACATGGGGTGCTCCTGACCTTCACTCTCTAAATCTTCCATCCCCATATCTTCAGTCAAATCATCGTTGCTACTGTACAGCATTGCCACAGCGTACCGCACAAACAGACCGCCCAGAGAGTGAGCTACGAAGGAAATCCGCTTCAGGGAAGGCATTTTCTCCACAATTTGGTCAATCTGATTGCAATGTAACCAATTGAAAAATCAGTATCCCATAATCATTATAAGCTCCCGGAACAAATTAATTCTACTAAAGCCTCTGTGTTTCATAGGGAGTCTCTCAAAGACCATACGAAGGCTTTCCCATAATCTCCATTTAATGAGTGCAACCGTACAGACATTCTCATGAATCACGGGAAAGATTCTACATATAAAGTTGTGTGAAAATTTGTAACAGTCAAACAATACAGAAAAACTTGATAACAAAAAGGTAGGCAAATGATGATTGGAGTTGAGGACAAGTTGAGTTTTACCTCTGAAGCAAGACGGCGGCCAGCTTGGTCAATGCCATCAAGGGTGTTCAGAAACGAATTCACGGCGCTTGCTGAGAGAATCATAAGAAATACAATCACAAAATACGGAAAACATGAAGTCAGGATAGTTTCAGCAACTGCAGTTCACCGACTGTTCTTTGTAAACAGAAGTTTGTATTGGCATGTCAGTGGTGGATGAAGAGCAAGGCACGTCTCTTGAAAAAAACAGTTTATGGATTACTGTGCTAAACTTCATAGCATGATTAGTAGCCAGCCCCTGTTCAGAATCCCTTCGAACCTTTGAACATACTCCGTATGCAATAAGAGAGACCAGCTTAAAGTAACAACTCTGTGTACGCACTGAAGCACATTTAGGCGGAAAGGAGACTTGCGACACTAAATGGTCCCTAGACCATGTGCCATAAAGCTAAATGTGATTTACATGGGAAAACAATGCTATTACCGTGAATCAGGAACTTATTGCCGAGTCGGCTCTTGAGCTCAGTCTCCACGTATGTCCAATCGCTAGGACTGCAACACAGATGCTGACTTTGTCATAAACTTAGGTTTATTGCAAGGAATGTATTACAGGTTTAGTGATTCACTGTTAGCTTCCAAAGCGGAAAGTCTTATATGCTAGCTTCGGCAAGTGGCCAAACGCAGTCACTTCCACATCTAGAAATGTTGAAACAACGCATTTAGAAATCCAACTTCAGAGAAGCAAGGAAGGAAACAAAATGATTATATAGAAAGAGTAAATCATGTCTTGCAATCTTTAAACAATTAAAACATGTTTTGAATATTTTTGTAATCAACTATTAGCCTCCACAGTGGAACTTCTGTAGGCACTTATGAAAAGGAAATGTGCTGAGGGAAGAGGTCAAACATACCTGGCAAGTATCCCATGTACGAGGACCAAGAGATGGTCAGGCTGGACGTTGAGCTGCTGTGCTTTCTCATTGCGTGCCTGAATGATAGGCACAGCCTTAGTGCCGCTGCTGGAACTTGCGCCTTTGTCATGGTCCTCTGGACCCTCTCTCTGCTTTTCGCCATAACCTTGTGCAACGCCACAACAAATTAATACATTAAGAATCAAATCAACAGAAAGAAAGCCCCAATTTGCACCATTTCAGTGTAATTATCATTGTCACGATAATGTAGAGCGTGCTCTTATTCAAAAACTCTAAATCTAAATGTAGGCTCGAAGACCAGCACTAGGGTATAGCATTCATGGCAATTGGAGCTACTGTAACAAATGAGCTCACAAAATAATAGTCAAGGCTCCGAGACTAGTGAATATCTAAGATCAAACGCAAAACTGCTAATTGTAGAATTCTTGGTATGTTCTGTTTAAACAACATAGAAGACCTATACCCGAAATCGCCACTAAAAGAGCAGCCCTAAAGTACCAGAATCTAGATATATATTACCTAAGTCGATGTCCATCACGTTCAACATCTGATCAAGTGGCGGTTTTAGAATACCTATCAATAAAACATTGACACCTCATAAATCAATTTTCCATCCGGTTTCCAAAGGATGCATTCTTTGGTACTTTAAAATCCTCTTTCATTTGCCAACATATGCCTAAAACTGTATAACAGTAGGAACTATTCTTAGCATCAATAATGAAAATCTTAGATGTCCCTATCTTACGTCAAAATGCTAAAGAATGGAGCAAGAAAATGAGGTGAAGACAACGGGGGGGAGTGTGGTTGTGGAGCTCTTCAATTTGCATGTAGCAAGCAACGCAAAGACTGGGAAACATAATGATCACAATTCTTAAAAAGACGCAGAGCTTAAAGGATGCCTCATTCCACTTGAGATGTGTTCAGTATCATTACCAGCTTCCTATTATCATACTACTAAAATCACAAGCGCCTCTGTAATTTCATGTAATATCACATATAGACCTCTCTAATACAGTTCAAATCTCCAGTCTCTATGATATTATCACATAGATACAATTTGAAGACTTGCTGAAATTCTTACTTTGCATTCTATCTAAAATATGAAAGTCTTAATAAAATTCTAATGGTGAATGCTTAGCATAGCAAGCGCCAACCGCGTCTTAAAATTCCATAGAATTTACTTACAGCAACAGAAAATTACTAAGCAACTGGCATTGTGATTTTGTTCTATTTCCTAACAATCTAACCAAAAATTTCAGCTCTATATGCTCATATGATGAGATTAACCACCAACAATGACAATTTCTTTTAGGTTAGGTTACCATACCTTCCACAGAAGCTGTGGAACCCCGAAAAGGCCAAGCGAACATCAGAACCCAGAATTAGCGACTACAAGAATCACCGGTACCGTCCTCTGCTCGAATTCACACCAAAGGCAAAGAAGCTAAGCTTCACATCTTCACAATCTCGACGCCCTAGGTCCGCCACAGCCGAATTTTTTACTCAAAGCTCATGCGTTCCTTACGGCAACAAATGATGCTCCTTAGAAATCGATCTCCAGTACCAAATTGTGCGATCAGCTGATCGGAAGACACAGCAGTGATCGACCATTAACGTCCTGTTCTTCCTCTTCGCAAGAACACTGCGATGAGTGCATGTCGGAACTGTACTAGACTGACACTGGCGATGAAGATGAAATGGTTGGAGTCGGCAAGATCGGGAGGATGTTTGTGAAAAACGGCGTCGATTTTTACAGAATTTTTTCACGGTTTTGTTGCGATTGCAGTCGCCAGAGATGCAATCAAACTGCAGGCGAAAAGCAGCGGAGTCTCGCAAGCACGCGTTTCCTCGTCTCCGGTGAGGCTTCGGAATCAAGTTACCGCAGCTACCGACCAACGGTCGGTGACTTATCGGAGTGTCTTGTATCTTCTGTCGTATGGTACGGTGCACATAACCGGCGGTCGCAGTACTCCTTTCGAGTGCAAATGGACATGCAGTAGAGGGTGTCAAACCTTTGATTTTTGGTGATTTTCGGATAACTTTATCCTGTAATTCACTCAAAGTTAAGGGGTGGTTGCTCATTCAACAATCTATAAAAGTTATAAGTTTTATAAACCTCACAAATCATTTGATAATTCTAATTGTTTCTTTGCATAATTCCTTTATACAAAGTTGAGATGTGATATAAAAGAGGTTAGGATGTAATATTATAGAGATCAAAATGTGATATTATAAATGTCATAGTGATTGTATTTATAATATAATATGACACAAAATTGAGGTGTGCTATTAAATAGGTTAGGATTTGATATTACAAAGGTAATTGTGGTTTTGGTAGTATGATTAGTTGCAACAAGGTTAGCTTGCTAGAAGAGAGCTACAAGATCACTTGATAACCTTTATAAACAGAGGTCATCACTAGTTTGATTTATCACCCACCTCTAGAGGTGCATGATAAAATTATCAAACCTGATAACTTGCAATAGTGGTTGAGTTATGAGACAAATCTTGCCAAAGTTATTGGGTCAAGAACACCAAAGTTTGACACCCACTAGTGCCCACTTAACAAGTTCTCAAGTTTTTGAAACTCAACAAGCCATTATTTCAACTTAGTCAATCAACAACAAGATTTAGAGCCTCACTAGTAATTTTTCGATTCCTATAATTTATAAATATGTGACTTGAGATTGCTAGCATATGGCCTTGTGGAATTTTATTAATTTTGAAGTGTTCAATTGCTATTCTTCACCAATGGTTGCTATTTAATTGCTATTCTTCATTTGTGGTTGTTATTTAACCCTTTAGGGCCGGGAGTGCCAATTTTGGTCATTTGAAGCCGTTTTTTTTAAATAACTTTTGAAGAATGATGCTATTGCAATTGACATGGGAACAAAATTGGAGGGCACGGGAATTCCTGATCAAGCAAGCCTTTGTGCATTGTTATTGGATTTATATTGAATTCAAAAACTTGGATTGAAGTAAGTCAAGCTCAAAAATTGTGAGTAAAAACTATACAAAAAGACCCCCTCACTTTGTGATGCTTGAAATTCTTGTCCAAACTCAAATTCAACTAAAATAATTTTCTTATGCTTGGTATGAAGGTCACCTACCACATTGCAGTTTCTCATTTTCACATTTGGGCTCTAAAAAGGCACAAATTTGACCTCACAACATTGTATATGATTTTGGAAATAATGATGTTGTCAACTTGGCATGGAAGTGTTATAATCTTTCTGGTAATTTGGGCTATGCTTGCAAGATTTGACCAAGTATTAGATTCAGTAGTATTTGTTCCATCTATACGGGTAGATCTCAACAAGATCTAAGCATTTATTGAGAAAACATGGAAAAAGGATGCTACCTAGTGATCTCAAATATGATTTTCACTTTTACCTTAAGTGGCTAAAAACTCTACTAAAAAGTAAAAATTTACAAATTTAACATTGTAAAGTTTCAAAAAAAATAGTTACATAATTTTTTAGTAGCAATCTTGCTAATTTAGCCAGTTTAAGGATTACAGTGCTCACAGCCATCCTGAGCCAAGGGCGCCTTGGGCCCTAAAGGGTTCACTAAGTTTCAAAGAACTCAAGAACTTGTTGGAGAGCACTATACAGTTGGTGCAACTTGCTATAGTGGTGCTTGGTTAGCGTCAACACTTTGGGCTTGTAGAAAGTGTTGACCTTATCCAAGCATTGATCATAAGCAAACCCTCCATTTGTGTTACTTCCCCTAGTTTTAGGGGTTGCAACTTTGGAGATGCTTTCCCACCCATGTTTTTGGGACACTAACCAAACGCCTTTCTAACTAAAGAGGCAAAATGGGAATTGATGAAAAAAGAACATTGACCATATGCAAGCACTTGACCTTAACCAAGCTCATAATACATGCTTTTGAGCAAAAGGGAGTGGAGCTGTGATCTTATCCAATTGTTGCTCTTACAAAGGTTGGCGCTAACCAAGCACCACTGTAGTATTGTTATGCTTCTTGAACACACACCTAAGTAAGATGCCTTGCTATTTTGGCAACCCACCTTGGTACATAGTTGTATTTATTTTTGGGCTTGAGGTGGATGATGTTAGATTTTTCATCTAATAAAGAACATCACACTTTTGAAATTTACCACCCTAAGGTTGAATTTGGGAAATTTCAATATGTATTTGGATTCAAAGACCATACTTTAGTCTAATGCAATGGCTAGAAATAAAACTAACCAACTTCAAAGATGGAGGTAGATTTTTACTTTTATCTTTTTATGTAATAAATTTGAAATTTTCACTCCAGGCACACAAAGATGTGTAAGCAATATTTCCAGCCCTACAAATATGTCAATGTTTTCTGGTTTGTGGGGCCTTTATAAAAAATAACCGTTCCTTCTTCATGCTTAAATTTGTCATAGAGGGTTTCAATTGTAAGACTTTCAACTTAGAGTTCTAAATTATCACAAAAGGCAATAGAAATCTTACTATTAGAAACTCATAAAATGAATTTAAACTTGTGGAATTTGGTGTTAAATGAAACAACATGGCATCTAACCCTAATTCCAGCAACTTGATGATTTATCTTCTAGCAATTGAGTATTAGGGCATCCTGAGCAGTTCAAAAAAACTCAAGCATTGTTAGGAATATTGATATTGAGTTTAAAAAATGGCTATACTTGTTTAAATCACCATGACTTTCAATTGATTGAAGATTCATGTTATACAAAAACAAAAGGCAAGTAATTGTTTATCACCAAAGTACTCTTATTATAAAGTAATAATATAATCTTATAAAACTGTTGTTTCTTCTAATATGTTTTTGTTATGAGATGGCGAAAAGAACTTAATGATGGATCTAAGCATCAATTGCACACATTTTCATCCAAAACTTTGGGGTGCCCAAATTTGTATTTTCGTTGATGTTGACAGCCTTTAGAAAGCATTAAAATAATGCTGAATGAGAAAAAAACCTACAATATTATCCCTCAAGTGTAGTTGACTTGTGAACACCAATATCATATTCTTTTGAAAATTATTGAACCCCTCGAATCTTGAAGATTTTGCATTGAATGCTACAAATGAATCTCCAATAGCTAAAGGAGGTCTAGTGAAGCCCACAACTTAGATTGAAGTGTTCTAGAATTTATTTTTTTAACACAAGTGTCTTTGCAATATAGGTGATGAGTTAGTAGTACTTTAATTAAGCATTCAATTTACAATGACCAAAACTTCATTTCTCCACTGGATAATCTCTTAAACTCAGAGATTCCCATACTATTATGCATAAAAGACAGTTCAAAAAAATGATATAAAGCAATTTGTTTTATAATTTGAAATCAATTTTTTTCATAACTTGTGAAGGTGAATGGGAAGGTTCCACATCAAGTTTGCTAAAACAAGTTTTGTGTATATCAATCCTTTTGTTCAGGTTCAAAAACTAGAAGGTGTCACAAATTAACGACTCGCTTCATCTTGATTTCTAAAACCACTATTTATTTCCTCCATATTATCCCAAATTTTATTCAAACCTCTTTTCACGTTTAACAGGGAAAATGCGAGGGAAAATCTAACGGAGAATATCCGTTCTCAAAACGTTGATACTATTAGTGTAGGTCGATAGCAGATTCGGCATAAAATAATTCTCCAAAATTTTGCCTAATTGTTCTATAAATTATTTCCAAAAATGTCCAATGTCAAACAAATCAAATTAAAGAAATGTCAAATATTATAAAAGGCATTAAGCTTAACTAACAATGAAAGGTCAATGTTGATTCCAAGAGGGCTCAATCTACTGCAAATTTCTTACCAAGGACTAATTTTAGAAAGTGGAAGATGCTTAGAAAATGGCTTAATTTTACTATTTTTTTGATTGAATGCCAAATAATAACAATTTTTTTGAAAGTGCCTAATCTTGTTTAATTATAAAATTTAATACCAAATTGATTTTTTCTGAAAAAATGATCAATTTGGCAATGAGCAAGCCAAATTTGCTATCAACCTACAATATACAATTTTCATTAGTGAAGAGTGCAATCAAAGAGGGTTTGCTTACATTAAGTAGTGCATGTAGATTGCTCCACACTAATTTCTAAACATTTTTACTACATAGATATATACTTGTTGATAGTATACTAATTAATGCAATGAAAAATATTCAAAGGGCTTGGCAACAAAAACTAAGTTGAGTGTCATTTTTTGACATGGACATTGAAATTGTAAACTGTGTGAAATCTTGGTATATAATGTTGCATGCACCTCCAAGTAGCCAAGCAATGAGTTATGGGATTACTTTCCAAATTAGTGCAATCTAATTGTTGCAACCTAAATGCACTACATTGAATATTGCGATTAGGCTGCCCTAGACTAATTTGTTGACATTTTACTCTATATAAATACTTATTGTTTTTTTATTAGTGTCATAAATAATTATTGCATAAACAAATTTTAAAGGTCTTGGCAACAACAATGATGCTGCAAAAAAACAAATGAGTAGCATCCATGCCGTAAACCATGTGAAATTCTAAAATCTAGACAGCCGCATGTTCCTCCAAGTAGCCAAACAATGAATCATGAGATATCTTTCCAAGGTAAAGCAACCTAATTGTCAAGCCAACCTAAATGGAGTATTCAATGTATTTAGCATTGAATACTGCATTTAGGCTACCTTGATAATTAGGTTGCCTTACAAAAAGTTACCTCATGATGCATCGTTTGGCCACTTGGAGACTCATGCAACTTTTTAGATTCTATAATTTCACATGGTTTATAACATAGATGCAACTAATTTGTTTTTTTGCAGCATGAGTGTTGCTGCCAGGACCTTTAAAAACTATTTATTGTAGTAATTAATTACTGTTGAAAATTACTATAGCAGCAATTCATATATGTATATAGTGTAATATGTCAAGAAATTAGTTTGGGGCAACCTAAACGCAATATTCAATATTCAGTGTAGGAGTGACAAGTCTCTGTGAGATTTCACGGGCAGCCCGGATGGAAAAGCGGGCAGCCCGGATGGAAAAGCGGGCAGC
Source organism: Ulota crispa (assembly GCA_963920765.1). Lineage (NCBI taxonomy): Eukaryota > Viridiplantae > Streptophyta > Bryopsida > Orthotrichales > Orthotrichaceae > Ulota > Ulota crispa. The sequence continues at coordinate 18,123,119 of OY987246.1, read as the reverse complement.
CCGTACAAGAAAGAGCTTGCTTTTCTCGTCCGTCTCTCCAGCGCCAAGATTTGACGTGCAGAATCGAGAAAGGGCTTTTGCGTGTTGTCTCGTTTTTTAGGGTTTCACGGGCGCTTCCAGCTTCTGTTGTTGCCGATCAATCACAGCTTTTCTCCCGAGTTTGTACGTGAATTTGCAGCAGTAGTAGTGAGGGAAGGTCTATCAACAAGCTTTGTGTTTGTTTCGCTGGCTTGCCGGAGGCAGCAACAAGGAGGCCAATGGGGATGCAGGTGCCCGCTGCTGTTGTTGCGGACGAGAGTGCTTCTGCAGTTTCAGCCCGACCGAGTATTGCGATCGTCGGCCCGCGCAATGTTGGCAAACACTCACTCCTGAAACGTACGTCAAATCTCCAACATTTCTCAAATCTATTGCCAAACTATCGTCAAACTAAGTTATTGTCAGACTATCGCCAAACTATTGCCAAACTACTGCCTAACTATTGTCAAACTATTGTCAAACTATTGGCGAACTGTCGTCAAACTATTGTCAAGCTGTTGTCAAACTATTGCCAAACGATTGCTAAACGATTGTTAAACTATTGCCAAACTATCGTCAAACTATTGCCAAACTATTGCCAAACTATAGCCAAACTATTGCCAAACTATCGTCAAACTATTTTCAAACTATTGCCAAACTATTGCCAAACTATTGCCTAACTATTGTCAAACAATTGTCAAACTTTTGTTAATTCTTAAGAAATCGGATACTGTATATTTGTTTTGAAGAGGCTGTCTGCTAGATCGGTTTTTGGTGGCTATGTGTGCAGTGATTAGGATATCTCTGTTCTGTAAAATCAATATCCTGTAAATATAATGTTGTTTTTCTGTTTTGACAGGGTTGATAACAAAAGAAGAACTCTCAAAGGATTCCTCGGCTTCCGATTCGACTTGTCACGGGTAAGTAGATTGCATGATTCCGATGTTCTTTTCTTTTGTTGAGAAGTTTGGAGGAGTTTTAATCGGGCGCACCGTACTAATTCATTCCTGATTTTGTACTGAGGGGATTTTGTATCTTATTGAAAAGGTAGGGATGCTGTATTTGCTGTTGAGGATAGATATAATTTCTAGAGACTGGACAATTTTTTGATTTCTTCTTGTTGTTGAATGTAAAGGAAGATCTTGGCATATATTAATTAAGGGGACGTACACCAGCTGGGCAACTGAGAAGTATTATTTTTAGGACGTAGCGATTTTAGTGTCCCTGCCTTAGTGGCTACTAATTTTAGCGTGTAGCGCTGGATATAGAATTGGAGAAAAGGTTATTAATCTTGAGTACTGAGTACTTGTTGTTATGGTTTCTGATTTGCAGCTGGACAATCGATACTAAGTATTACACGGCAGATGTATGCATTTGGACTGTGTCCTTGGATGCGTTGGACAACGGATCCCCTCCGATGCTGGAGCATTGTGAAGCTCTTCTCATGGTGTTTGACCTCAGCGTTGTAAGAAGAGCTTTTTCGCCATTTCATTTGTCGATATCCAACAGTGGCCTTGTTCTTTCTTTTGTAACGGTTAACTGCTGGTTGTGGAGCATTGTTAATTGTTTGTATTGATAATCCAGTGCTCTTTTGTGAATTTGTTTGAATCCATTCCCGAGGCTTTCAGCTGTTTTCAGTAACTCTATTGTCTGGAATGAATTTGGAGTAGGTCTTGTCCCAATTTTTGAATGAATTCCAACATAGTGATATGTGTTGATGGGATGCCAAATGAATACGTTTCGAATTATTTGAAGTTTTAAGAAGTAGGGTCCCAATCACCTTGCGTATACGATGTATCTCATGGAAGCATCTTTGGCTGTGATTGAACATAGCAGGATCTCGAATCTCAGTAGTTAGATGACACTTGCATTGTTAATGGGTGACTTTCTGCCGAAGAAGCTGTGTACTTATGCTTGTTGGAATTGATGGTCTGTTATATTTTCTGACACCTTCTAATTTTTACTTACTTGAAGTTTATCGTGAGCTCGAAGTTGCTGAAGCAGCCAAGTATTTTCTGCATGGAATCTCTGAGCTCCTACAGTAATAACTCTGATAGCATTTTTTTAATAATGGATTGGCAGCCAACAACATTCGAGAGTTTGCAGCAGTGGGTGAAAGCTTCAGATTTGACACCCTACGAAGTACAAATATGTGTTGGAAACAAGGCTGATCGATTGCCTTCACATTTTGGGCACATAGAATACCGAAGGCGATTGATGAAACGTGGAGAATCGTCCAGTGATCCTCATCCTGAGTTTACGGACTTCGGCATTGACCGAGCAGAAGGGAGTGGCCTTTTGGCCCAAGAGGAAGATGACGACCCAGAGCTTAGGCGGCGTGCATGCATAGAATGGTGCACCGAACAGGGGATTGAGTATATCGAGGCATGTGCAGTCAACGAGTCTTTCGATAAATGTAAGCTCACAGTATTTTTTCCTCGAAGGATAGGAAAATAATTGCAAATTTTATGTTTCTATTGAAATCGAATTACTTACTTCTATCCAGGGTAACTGAATCAGTAAGACAACTTATTTAGCACGTTTTCCTGATACAGGCATGTCTATTGATGGGGACTTGCAAGGAGTGCCGCGAATTCTTGATGCACTATCTGCGCACATGTGGCCTGGTCTGGTCATGAAATCCACATCGAAGCTGACAAATGTGAATCAGCCAGATTCGAAAGAAGATGACGAAGGTGCTAAACGCGGGTTTGCTTGCTCATTGTCGGTTTTGCATTCTCAGTGGCTGTCAAGTTTGTAGTTTGAGGTTGATACTTATTTTCATATTTCTATTTTCTTTGTAACTCGATACGGTCTTGAAATCTCCAGACTTGCTCATCACTGACTGATGGACCAAATTCTTGTTCTTTTGTTTTCAATTAACTCCTCAGATGAAGAGTTTTCAAGCGATGACGAGGAAGACTTCCTAATCGAGTATGAGGTCTTGTCCAATGCATCCACAGAACCGTGGGATGGAAATGAGGACATGTGGAGCTTCAGAGGTGCCGAGTCTCAGCCACTGGATGTGGTCCCTTCTAATGGGGAATACAAGACGGATAATACCATAGAGCCTGCAAAAACAGATGTGTTTGGTGATCACGAAGACATCAAGTCCGCAGATGCTTCTTCATCAGCAACCACATTCTCTCATATTGTCTCCACAGCGCAAGACAATGGAGATCAGATTGTTGTTGTGGAACATTCAGAAGGAGCGGAGCACCTAGAGACCTCTACTACTACTTCTGCTCGTATTACAGAGACAATTCATACCCTTGATTCTGAGGTGACTGAGAGAGCAGTACCAGAGAACAACAAAGAGCCTGGCGCGGAGGAGCTGGAGAAAATGATGCATGAGATGGCTAGCATGCGAGAGAATATGCGTAACATGTCTGACGGGCAAAGAAGAGAGATGGCTGCTCAGTTGGCTATGCGCATGGCTAGCATGTTCTTAGACGACGGTGAAGTAGACGACGAGTAATGCAGGCAACTCAACTAGCTGTGCATCTCAACGTTCGCTTGGTTCTAGTCTGTCAGGCCGTTTTTCCTGGGCCCGGTCTTGTGATAATGCACTGATGCCTGCTTATACTTTTTGAAACATAGAACGGGTTAGGTCCAACAATTAGAAGTACGTCTGTAATATATTGTATCGTAGCAATGACAAAACATACATGGTTGTCACTTGGACCTTTCTGTAAATGGGTTGACTTTGAAAGGATTGCAAAACTTCAATGTGATCTGATAGTTGAATCATGTTCTGTAACGTTCACTATTTCGATTCTTATCGTGAATGTTGATATGGTTAGAAATGCGTGTTTTCCTTATCTTTGATTGGTTTGGAGTCGGAAGATCATCCCATTTTATTTGATATGAGCTGGTGACTATGTTTCTGCCTTCATTTCTCATGCTGTCTAGGATTGAGTGTTTTTGTGGGCACTTAGTTACCTTTGTAGTCAAGATGGTCGGGATAGAATCTCGTTACCTTTAACGTGTGCTTTCTCTTATTGTTGTTTTTAGGTTCTGAGGTTTAACTGCTATGGAAGAAAACCCTGGACTGCATCCATCGTGTACATACGGTTTGCTCAATCCTTTTCTGCAATGACAGGCATTGTTCATGGAATTGAGTTCCTCGAGAGCTTGGCCATGTCTATGGTAGAGATTGAGAAGGGCATGTGGTATACGTTAAATGAGTTTTAATCTTCATGTCCTAAATTTTGACGTGACAGACATTGCAACGTAGCAGTTGAGGTGCACTGACATGTCTTCTGCTGTTTGATAGGGAGCTTGTTGTTTGGAAGAGGAAAGGGGAATTTTTTTAAGCTCAATGAGTTTCAAGTGGGGCTTCATATGACCTAGAGGTAACCAACTGCACCCTGATTAAACAATCTAGTTCATGGTGCTAGCTACTCTACTCTGTAGCTCTGACTAAAATTCCAAATTGCACCTGTGTGGTCTTACTTGTTTATCTCTGTTTCATAGGTTTCATGCTTGTCCGGCCACCATCCACTTACAAGTGGGCCATTTGCTGTACCAATCTGCCAGGGTGGAAGAGTACAGACAATCCCTCAAGCCTTGAGTACCATTCTTTTTTGGATGCACCTACTCCATGATGTTCTGTGACCTACTACACACCATCTGCCTGCAACCTTGGTACATTACGATAATAGTGATTATGACGGTCGAGAAGATCGCTAGCTGCATCTTCTTTGCACTCGTTCCTTCCGTGTACAAAATGGCTATTTTAGAGACCGGGTGAAGCAGGACCCAAAGCCTCCCTATAATTGAAAGTTTTAAGAGTTGTTTTTTACTAACAGAACTTCACATGTTTCACTCCTGAGAATTGCCTCTAGGCAGTATCCAACCAGAGGCGCGCTGTAGCGAAAGGACGCCGCCAATCTGGCAACAGAGCGGACCAACCAACCAAAGTACGATCTGATGCAGTTTCTGACATACTAAGGAAAAGTTCAACTATGTTAACCGAAATCGAAATCATGTAGGTAATGAGAAACGAACCCTCTTACAGCTACTTCCTCACCTGATCTTTTGCCTGTGAACTAGGAATTGGATTGAATGAACGTGAAAGAAGATCCGAGATTTTTGTTCCTCTTGTGACTAGAAGTTGAAACACTGCAGACGTAATCGTTTTTTTTAAATCCGCAAACGTCAGGTTAGTTGTCCATCCTGACTTGAAGTTTAGATTTTTGCTAATTAGCGGTAGCGGCATTTGCTTGGTGAGTTGGCTTAATGAGGTAATTCTACTACTTTGACCTGCGTGAACAGTTTAGTACACCTCTCGCTTTGACGTAGCTTCGGCTCATGTTGTACTGTGAGTCTGAGGTCCAGGCTGGTCCTGATGTGCAACTTGCCTTGTCATGCACAATGAGGAAAAGTTCATGGACATTACCGTCCTTGCCAGTTGGACAGTAAGAGGGTGGATATATAGCCATGGAGCCGAGGTTTCTTTGTCGCTCCAATTCTTTGAGCAACCCCGTTTGCTCAGAACGAGTCTGGCCCTCTGGCGCACAAAGTCCTTAAACCTCGACACAGGGTTTATGCTCCTCAGAGTTCACAACCCTTTTGTGACTCTTATTCACAACTATGGCAACCACCATGAAGTTTGAAGGCTTTCAGGGCTGCTGCTGGCTAACCTTGTGCATAGCATTCCTGGTGATGAACATTCAGAGTTTGGTGCTCGCTCAAGACGCAGACTTCGACATTAATCACCCCACATCGTTCCTGGAGAACTACGCCAGTGCATCCGACAGCAAGCATTTTCAAGTTCTGAACACTGGCCAGCAGGTGGAGCTGATCCTGGACGAATACTCCGCTGCTGGATTCGGTTCCAAGCACAAATACTTGTTCGGGAAGATCGGGATGCGGATGAAGCTGGTGCCGGGCAACTCCGCTGGCACCGTGACTGCTTATTACATGTCCTCCGAAACTGCGAATCACGACGAAATGGATTTCGAGTTCCTCGGCAACGTGTCTGGCCAGCCTTACATCCTCCAGACCAACATCTTTGCAGGTGCTACATCCTTTTTCTTCTCTTTTTATTCCCTGATCTCTTGTTACAGCACTTCTCTGGCGCTTTGTGTTTGAAATCTTTCACAATGTCTTGTAACTAGACATAAGGTAGCGACACCCCTCTCCGTCCATGAGTGTCCCCATCGGCATTACGTACTCTGTCAGTGACGGACATATTCAAAAAATATTGGTTTTGGGTGACAAAGTGATGGTTTTGGGTGATAAAGTGATGGTTTTAGGTGACTGGCATGACGGTTTTGAGTGCCCCATCTCACTATTTAAGAACTTCTCAAGTTAGCATTATGAGCGTATGAGCACACTAAAGACTTCACTAAGCGTCTTTTTTTTAGCATTTCCTACACACGACTATACATTTTCAGTGATTTTGGACTTTGGAAAATCTTTGTGAACAAATGCTTGCAATTGGAAATTTTTAAATTGATGCCAATATTTTTTATTTTTCCTCTTCCCTACTTAAACAATATTTTTTTTCAAATTTCATCAAACCCGATTTTTCCTACTCCAAAATCCTTAGTTTCACGCTTATGGGTGTTGCTACCTTAGGACTTGGTAAAATTCTGTGTCTGAAAAAAAAGTGATTGTGCATAAGACTTGGTAAAATTCCGTGTCTGAAAAGAAGTGATTGTGCATAAGACTTGGTAGAAATCTGTGTCTGAAAAGAAGTGGTGTGATTGTGCAGGAGGGAAGGGCGAGCGGGAGCAAAGGATTTACCTCTGGTTTGACCCCACGGCAGACTTCCACGAGTATTCGGTGCTGTGGAACAAGAGACAGATAGTGTTTTACGTGGACAGCACGCCCATCCGAGTGTTTAAGAACAACAAGCAAGCGCTGGGCATGGCCTACCCGGACACGCAACCCGTGGGCGTTTACAGCACCATCTGGAACGGCGAGGACTGGGCCACCAACGACGGGTGGGTGAAGCTCAACTGGACGCACGCTCCTTTCATCGCCACCTACGAGAAGTTCAGCGTGGATGCGTGCCTGGTGTCCAACGGCAACACCGCCCCTTGCATTGCCGCTCAGAATAACTGGTGGGAGCAGTCGGCGTACCAGACTCTGTCCTTCAACGACGTCGACCGCCTCAACTGGGTCCGCAAAAACTACCTCGTGTACAATTACTGCACTGACAAGGGCCGCAACCCCACCCCACCGGCAGAGTGCTCCTTGAATGTCTTGTGAGCTTTGCACTTCTCTCCCCTTTCGATGACAAGCTTTGAGGAACAGGTCCTTTTTGCGTACAGCAAGTGTCATTAAATCTTTTTTAGTTCCTTTGGAGTGTGCCTTGAATGTCTTGAGAGCTTTGCACTTCTCTCCCCCTTTCGATGACAAACTTTGAGAAAACAGGTCCTTTTGCATACAGCGTCATTAATTTTTTATAGTTAAAACTATATTAGGTAAATTGGGAAAAACGGAGGGACCATTTTGTACTCCACCTTATTCTTACATCAGTAAATGTAGGCATAGCTATTGCTTAGAAGTTGTAATTATCAAAGTTCTTGGAGGCAATCACTGAGACTTCACTATTGTACAAGAAAATGCACGCTCGACTTTTTGTAATATGCTAATATATACATCATGGTAGAAATAGTGAAAGTCCCAGTATGTATCGTTTTTCCCAATTTACCTAATATGGTGTGAGTTCCTTTGGAGTGCGCCTTGAATTTCTTGGGAGCTTTACACTTCTCTCCTTTTCAATGACAAGCTATGAGGAACAGGCCCTTTTTGCATACAGCACGTGTCATTATATATTTTTTAGTTCCTTTGAGAGAAAACGAAACAATTGTTTCGGTACTGCAGAGATAGCTTAGCAGAGCATTTTACTAGATTGATGCAACAATGTAGAATGTAGGCAGTTTTAGTATGCGAAGGATTGATTGTTTGTTTGCTTCAATGTGATCTTAGCAATTTTCTGTCGAATGGATTCCTTGTGGCCGATTCTGATTTGAATATTCCAAGCGCTACTGTGGTTGAGTTCACTGGAGTATTGTCTTGTTGAATCTATTGGAATTTTTGTGTTCTCTATTCAAATGTGAGGTTCTTTGTGCTGGTGTTTGTTTCCTTTCCTGGTAGATGTGTCTCTCCGTTGCCTCTTCGATTTGCTCAATTGTGTCTTTGAAGTGAAGGCTTTGCTTCAGATTGCTTAGGTTGGATTGTGTGTTGGTAGTGTTTGCTATCATGGCTAAGTCATCGATTTTCAAGTTTTTTTCTTAAAGAAAATGATGTGCCTTGACATGTAATATTTTTGATATTGAGTGGTTGAACCTAGAAAAATGGCATTAACTTGCATGATGCAAAGACTTGGGATGTTTGTATAAGGATGTTCTGTGTTGTTGCTGTTGCTACATTGGCCAAACATATGTTGAGGAAAAGTATTCATTTTGGTAGTTTTTGAAAAGTAGATTGTCTCAAAATCTACCAAAGCATTAGAGGAGATCATTATGGTCTGACCAGTTTGGATGAAGGATTTTGAACTTTCTGTCCAACTTTTGAATCTATGGAGGGAAATGTGTTTGGTAATAGTTGGATAGGGGAGCAAGAGTGTACTAACTTTGTGAACGAGCATAGGATTCCAAAATTCAAGAAACAATGTGTACAACCGTTTAGTTTGTTGTTTGTTTGAATTTGGGTATTCTTTACTGCATTTTGAATTCATATTTTTTTCTTGCACTTTGAATGCTTTTAGGTTTCAATGTCTTTCATATGTTCATTGTGTAAATATGGAATCCTTCATCATGGTCCTCATTTATCCCTCTTTTTAGATTGTGTACATGCTTTTCTATATGTGTTTATGCATTTTGCTAATTCTATTGGTATTTTCATGATATTGACTAGGGAATTGCTAACTCAACACCCTTAATTGCTAACGTAACACCCTTAATTGCTAATGCAACACCCTAAATTGCTAACGCAACACCCTAAATTGCTAATGCGATATCCCCTGTGAGCATGAAATTTGATAATTTAGTGCTATTTTTGATTTGTTCAAGTGACACCACAAGGAAACCATGGTCGAATTTACAAGAAGTTGACAAAGATTGTGCCCTAACCTACAATATATTGTAGGTTAGGTCACAATCTTTGTCAACTTTTTGTAGATTTGACCATGGTCCATCATTCATTCAATCATGGCATTATCACCTCCTTGAAAGAGAACAAGACAAATAAATTTATTTGTTGAAATATTTTGCACCAATACTAATTTTTGATGTATTTTTGCTTTAAGTAACTCAAAAGTCCTATATTTTTAGTTTCAAATTTAAGCCTACCCTTTTATTTTTGAGTACAGCCTTAGAATGATAAAGGTGAGACAAATCTTTTGATCCAAATTAAAAAATCAGCTTAAAATATCACACTTCATGCTCACAAGGGGTGTCTAGTTAGCAATTTAGGGTGTCGTGTTAGCAATTCCTTATCAGTTATTGTGTATTGATTGACCCTTTTGATACTATGGAATTTGTATTATAAGTTTAATGCAATTATAGTATAAATGTTAGAAAATGTATGTTACATAGATTTAGAAGGCCATAGTAATTTGTTTAGTATCCTCTACTTTGTAGTTTGTAAAATAATAGGGTGCCAATAAATTGTCCCTCAAACCATTTAGAAATAAGCATAAGGTGCTAAAAAAATACATCAAAGTAACTTTTTATTTAAAAATAGTGAGAGAAAAAAAACCTATAAGAAGACATAAACCCTCATATAATACCCCTTAATTGCATGTGGTTACCAAACATAAGAGAGTATTATGACTCCCCAAGAAAATAAGCCAAAGTTAGAAGGATTAAAACCTCTTGCGGTAGAGCTATTTTTTCTATATAGAAAGTTGAACTCAAAATTATAAAATGCATGGTTGAATTGCAATAATAATTGCAATACATGCGGAGCTTTCAATCTAGAGCTCAAGATGGTGTTGTGCAAAAAAAACTTTAATTCTTTATGCAAAGGCATTGAGGCACTTACTCAAAAATCTTATAGCTTTAAATTACTACTCCAATTATGGACTTTTGAAAGTTTGGTTAAGGTAAGTACACCCATAAGCGTCAAACTAAGGGTTTTGAACATGATGAGTATCAATAAACAGCTAGAAAATTATAGGATCCTATTAGGAACATTAAAAAAATGATTTTGCACTTTTGAATGTATTATTTGGATACTGTGAGAAGAAGTTGTGAATTTTTAAAGAGCAAACTGCCACTGCACCCATAACCACTTTCAAGATTTATTTTCACATGTTGTACATCCTTGTCATTACATCTATCCACTTCCACAAATTTTCCAAGATTTTCAGAGGTGACGGTTATGGGGACACTGACGCTTATGGGTGTACATACCTTATATGTTATACATCCAAGGGACTTTTCATTATCAATTCTAAGACATTTAGGTTCTCAATGAGATTAGTGTTGCAATTGGATGCTCCTACTTTACAAGGGACATGTTCAATAACAAAGGCACAAAATATGAATTGTGCACAAAACATGAATTGAACCATAACCCCTTACAATCCTGCTACATATGCCAAAATAGGGTGTTAAAAAGTTAGTTCCAAATTTGCAATTGAATTTTATTTTATGTGAGGCTTGTTATGACATCTCTATTAATGCAAGAAAACTTCATTAGGACCCAAAAAAATCTACTTTGGATCACTACAAGGGGAACAATGTCAATTTGAACATTTTTGTCAATTAGGGCACCTTGATTCAAACACTTTTCTGTCAATTTGAACATTTTTTTGTCAAATTTCTATCAATTTGGACATGTTACTACAAACAGTTTTTCTTGTAGTGAATTTTAGAAACAAGGCCACTTGTTGGCACCACTTGTGTAATTCTCCTATAGTAACTTTCAACCAACATGTTTATTCATGTGTAAAAAAGGAAAATGTGTATGATCCTTTGTACTGTAGAGGCATTTAGCCAATTGAAGAAAAACAACTAACATTTGCGAGAGCTCTTTTAAAATCACCTGTTTAGAAAAGCAAAGAAAATTTGAAGGTAATTCTAAGCATTTGACGGGCATATTTTCTCCTAAAAGTTCTCCTAAAAGTTGAAATGTTGGCAGCATCCATGTTGTTTTTCCAAGCTCTCACAACAATTTCATCAATGGTCACCAATTTCATCCTTTCAACTTCAAATTTTTGTTCCTTTACTCCAAACTCAATTTCTATCATCTCATTACCTTCAGACTATACTTTGCACCAATTTGGATTCTCTAGTGTCGTTAAGTAGTTGGATTAAGAACCTAACGCACTAACTTTTAGTGCATCTTTGACAAGACAACAAACAACAAACTCAAAAAATAAAAATAAAAAATAAAAAACTAAGAAAAGAAAATTAGACACGATCCTTTATCATATGAAGGAGAAAGATTCTCCCAATCCATCCAAGGCTTAGTTGGGATTAACATGTGAATGGTTTACATAAGACCGAATAATATAAAGTTAAAGTTTAGAGTTCAAATTTGTTTTCAAGCAAGACCCACTACCACCAGCTCCTTCCCAAGCCATTGACTTAGAGCATTTTTACTGCAACCTTGTATACATTCTTTGTATAGCCAATCAATGATGGCTTGGTTTACTACACATACAATGACTCCCAAAATTGTCTCAATGTTTGTTGAGATGTCAAGCTTTTTTGTTAGTATCTCTACTATATATAAGTGGCCTTTTATCCTCAGATTTTGTGTGTGTGATCCTTGTGCAATCATGATCAAGCATACCAAATTTCAATTACTAAAAACCAAAATTTTATTTTTGGTAAATTGTTTTGTATCAAAATCAAGAAAGTTGAATAAAAAAACATTGGTGATGAGTTTTTAAGATTTGATTGCATGGGTATGTTGAAGACATCCATACACACATCTTTGCTTCAAACAAATATTTCCAAAAAAATTCTAAAAAAATTCTAAAAAAAATCTAATTTTTCTTTAATTTCAAATCAAATTTAGTAAAATTGATAATTCTTCATGGAATCTATTTTTTGGCAAAATAACTCATATGTTGTGACTAAGTTTGTACCTTTAAACATGATGATATGTTTATTTTGTCAAAAAATAGATTCCATGAAGAATTATCAATTTTACTAAATTTGATCTGAAATTTTTTTTAAAAAATTGATTTTTTTTAGATTTTTTTTAGAAATTTTTTGGAAATATTTGTTTGAAGCAAAGATGTGCGTATGGATGTTTTCAACATACCCATGCAATCAAATCTCAAAAACTCATCACCAATGTTTTTTTATTCAACTTTCTTGATTTTGACACAAATCAATTAACCAAAAATAAAAGTTTGGTTTTTAGTAACTGAAATTTGGTATGCTTAATCATGATTGCACAAGGATCACACACACAAAATCTGAGGATAAAATGCCATGTATATATAGTGGAGATACTGAAAAAAAAAACTTGGCATCTCAACAAACATTGAGACAATTTTGGGAGTCACTGTATGTTGATGTGGAGACAAGGTGGAAAATCTCAACTTCTTTCACAAACAAAAGATAGATGTAATATCTTCCTCATATTCTGGCATTGTTTAATTGTATCTTCCTTTGAGGTTCTAGACTAAATCAAGATCTTTGAATTCAAATGCGAATTCGAAATTTCTTAGTTCAAGATGGTAAATGTCTACATTCTTGTATGTTTTGACTGGTGAAAAATAAAAATAAATCCACCCTGGCTCCACATTGAGGTATCTGCACTAAACCAAACCATCAATGATGGATATCTTGTAAGCAAAAGTATTCTTTACCATTCATTTAATTTCATAGTCAAATATACAAGGTTGCTTTGATGATGCTCCAGATTCATAATAGCTTCCGACCTGCTCCAAACCTCAAGTGAGCTTCAAGTATCTCTCACCCAAGAGCATTTTAAATAAATAACTTTATTGAAAATAAACCAACTAAATTCCGCCAAATTATGAGAGGAAGCAAAATATCTGCTATTATTGTTCATTTATTTTTCTCTCAATGATTGATATCGGGTCCTACCAAATTTCCACCGGTTTTGACATCCATTCCGTTCAAAATCCCAATCTATCTATGGCGGTTCTTGCCAATCATGAATAGCATTCTCTTTCTTTGGTAAAAATTTGCTCGAATCTTGCCTCAATGGCTACCCATAACACTAGAAAATTTGGGTGAAAAAATGGATGAAGTCAAGAAATCTCTCCGCAAGTAAGTACCAAGTTTGTAAGCTTGGATGAAAGTTACTTATATTAATAGATTTTATGGATGAACATGCACATGTTGTTGACTCTATCCAAATTTTCCTTACCTACTTGCATTGTTGGGCGCGTGATGCTCTACCAACAAAATTACAAAAATAAACCCTAATCATGAGTCTTGGGGATTCTCCTTTTGCACATGCAGATGTTCCAACACTTATTGTTGATGTTGGTCCCTTTGGGCAAGATTTTTTTTGGGTTTTCATTGGTTGAGCAACACACACCCTAAAAAAACAGGGGTGTATTGCTCCCCTCATTCCCTCGACTACTGTACATTCATGTTTTAGAGCCAAATGTGAATTCAAAACTCCAAAATTCAAGCTTGTCATGGTAAATTTTTAAAAGCTCACAAGTTGTGACATACCAAAAGCAAAACTTTTAAACCCTAATCCCACGAAACTCATAAAGAAATTGACGGAGCTCCCAGCTCCATTCATTTAGACGGGTGGCAATGAGGGGTCAATTCTCCCTGGCCCCCTCTAATGCACGCAAAGAAGGAAAAAAATGAATAGAATCACCCATGGGTGCTGTCTTGACCATAAAGTCAAACTAAAATTAGTAACTTTCATCCAAATTTTGGCGCACCTAAAACCTCCTTGACAAGCAGGATTTGGCAACTTCATCCATTATTCCTTAGGGTAGTCAGCGTCAAAATGTTATAACGTTATAAACCAGAATCTCAGTATGACGACGCCGAAGACCGCAACCTCAGGAATGCAGGATAGGATTCTGAGTCAGCACTGCAGAAGCAGTGTTTTTTTTGGGCAATTTAAGGCTCAATTGCCTTAAAAAAAAAAAAGAGCTTCAAGCCTATAGAAGAAAAAGAGGAGGGGAAAATCTCGAAAAATGCCAGATTGCAACATTGAAAATTGCATTGCAGCATAGGCTTTCATAAAATTATTATCAAATTGAAAATTGATGTCATATTTTAAAATTGTTTGAGGTATTGCCTAATCCCATTCCATGCAATAATTAAGTAATGTCAATGATTGTTTGGCTATTTTCAAAAAAAAGATCAATGAATACTTTTAACTTACAAAAAATCCCATCATGCTACAAAAATCCATACATAGGGTCACCTTCAACTCCAAAATAGGGATGGAGTCTGCAAGCTACAAATCATTTTCAAAAAATGCCACACTAGCATTGGTCAGAAAACAAACAAAAAATAAACTTTGTGCAGAAGTGTGTCTGACTAGAGGTGGCGGGCATGGCACATCCTTCAAGGCCTCTCCTCCAGAACTCGGAGACCCACAATCAAAGAGTGGCTGAGCTACAATTTAGGTTTGAAAATTTCGAGAAGCATGGCGTTCCGGGAATTCAAACTGACATCACCAGGCATCTCACGTTCTCTTGTTTATCAATGTTATTTCCTAGGGCAACGTCCATGCTGCATGGGAATCAAATAATTGCAAAAATGACAACGGAGTTACAAAATCATGCATGGAAGTACCTTGGAAAACAATGGAATCAAAAATTGGAATCAAAAATTGAAATCAAGTAATGAAAATGATGTTCTAGCAAACTTCTTGAAAGAAGCACATGGAATTTTAGAAAAACACTGAATCAAATTGTAGCTAATTCCAATGCTTTATGGAAGTTTGTTGTAGAAACAAAACAAAATACTCAAAAAAGTTATGAAAATTTTATGCAAAAAGATTGGTAGAATTGGTTGAAAGTTAGATCAAGCTAAATTGTTGACCCAAACCTTGAGCAAAGCCCCGTCTTGTTGGTGCCAAAACTTCCAAAACATTCCCATGTAGACAAAATGCCATGAATCTAAGACATGGGACTTTGGTATAGAAGAAATGCATTGCTCTACTTTCATACTTGGGTCTATGTATAATAACCATGGTTAGCCCAAGAAGGGACACTTGGTATCATTTGATTGGTCAACATATTTGGTTTATGGTCTTGAAAATCCAATTTGTCAAGGGGAGTACCTAGTCTACTATTGATTTGCGTTACATTGAAAGTACAAAGTGTTGTGTTTAATCTAGTTAGTCAACCGCGCTAGAGTTGTTGCAAGAAAACACTTGAACTATTTGCCTTTATGTAGGGTAGTTTTTGGGCTATAAAGTTTTTCTTTTCATTAGACTTGAAAGTCACAACAAAGGTACATAAAACTACCGTGTGTCTTGCTTGATTTTTTCATGATTCCAAGAATGGTTTGGGTGATGGCACAATCAAGGTACTAGTAAAAGGGCCTACCTAACCTCTAGATAGGACAAATATTCCACTTGCACTAGTAAGTCTTGATTATTTTGTTTAGTAAAAAAACTTGCAAGTGATGAGACATTTTTCTTAAGCTTTTTCTTATGTTAAAACATTCATATACAAACTCTTCCTTGCATCAAAAGGATTTTCTTGATTTTTTTTCACACCATAAAAGTGATTAGAACCCAAATGTCCCAATCATGAGTTTTTGACTTGTAATTTGTAATGGCTCCCTAAAATGAATTATTAACCCCTAAAGCACTAAGCACAATTTTTCACCAAAACTACTCCAAAATGCCATTCCTAATACAAGTACCAAATTTTAGAAAAAAAAAAAAAAAAAAAATTGACAAATGTAGCCATAAGATCTTGTACTACACTAGTATCCAAAGATGTGGAAATAAATTCAAGAGTCTTTACCATGTAGATTGTTGGATATTTGAGTTTCAATTGACAAAAAACTATTTTTTGTCTCTCCAAAAATCCGGGCGGCTGCACTTCACAAGGTCATATTTGTATGAAAAAAACTCCAAAATGGTTGTAATTTTTTGGATTTTTTCTTCAAAGCAAATTGGGTGCACACTTGAAAACTTCAAATCATTTAGAATTGTACAACACATGGAAAAACAACAGTAAGTAAAAAGAAGTAGAGAATGATTCAAACCACTAAATTGTTAAGAACTTAATTATAGAAATGAAAAATTCCAATCCCAAGGGTTGTAATGTTGTAATAAACAATCTACATCTTTTGGTTTTGTTTTTATTCCTAAAATATTGAAAATTGAGTAAATTAATGGACTTCAAAGTTTATTTTAGAGTAGAGAATCCATAATTGCCTGCAAACAAAGTCTCCTCATAACTTTCATCTCATTGATCAAAATGGAATGATTCAAAGCTTTCCATGTATATATAGATCTAAAGAACCAATTTCAAAAAAAAATTTCAAAAAATGTAATTTTTAAAGAAATAGCTGCCCACCGAGCAAAGGAAACTACATATCATGCAATTAGTTTTGAACCATGAAGTCAAAAGTTATGAAAGTTGTTGGGCCTTAAAGCTACTCCTTGGAAACATCATGAGTGAAAATTTAAAAGAAAAAAAATGAAATCCCCATTGGTAGTGAGCTGTCTAAAATTGCTATGTTGCCAAAAAAGGGTGTTTAGTGCTTTAGGGGTTAACATTTTAATAATTTTGACCATATGTGCACCTAGAAACAAGTATATGTGCATGCTTTTGCCACTTTAAAAAAATACAAATTTTTAATGTTCTTTATTGGATGTGGATAAACTTACATGAAATTGTCCCTAAAAGAATTCATAACAACTAATGTTAATAATGGATGGACTAATACACTTTAAATTCATGGACCATAGAAGTTACGTTTGCACAATTATAAATGCATTAACCTAATTCCTACTCACCAAATTTGTAGTCTAGAATTCTAGATGAGCCCTTTACTTCATTTTGATGAAATGAGACAGTTCCCAAACTTCTCACAAAATCACTCATTTGGACTTGATAACATTCATCATTTGAAAAAGTGTATTTTTGTTTTTGCTAATCTACAAGTATAAGCAACTTCTTGTCAAAAAATAAACACCAAAACACTATCTAGTAAGACGTAATAAATACCAAAAGTATCATGGGTATGGCCAACTTAAGCCTAAGCAATCCTTTTTGGTTACCCCGATTGTACCATCACTTGTTTTCTTTTTTTCAAATATCCCTCAAATTCTCAACCAAAAGTCTATTTTAACTATTTTGAGGATTTTTTTAGGATATTCTATTCATATCCTTAAAAGCATTCAAAATTGTACTAATAACATAATTGAATAAAAGGAGGACAAAATCATGAGATATAATCATGCTCTTCATACCCAATGCTTAGTTGGCACCAATACAATAATGAGCTCTATGGACGTTGTGAACTCAATATCTAGGTTACCTATGTGTCATTGCTACCATGTTGGTCCTTCCCTAGGTCCTTGTGCTCTCATGGTGTTGTTCATAACCAACTTGCTTCTAAGAGCATCTCCGTCCTTACTTGTCAAATCTAACACATGAAAAGTTTACATCTATTTTTGGAAATATCTCAAGATTTTTGTCCTTCATCCTTGCTTACTAATTTAGCGAGTTCCATAAATAGTCAATTGATCAATCACCAAATGAAAAATAGAATAAACTCACTAACTTAAGGTAAATAATGTTTTTAAGGACCATTGCCTGACACGCTAAAATCAAATGCCACAAGGATATTTTTAGGGACCCAAGCACTTATCATCCAAGAATGATGAGTCTCAAACCCTTAGCGTAGACTGATGGAGATACTTTGGAGGTTTCAATCACTTAGAGCAAGCAAAGAGTTTCAGCAACTAACTGATTGAGAATGCAGGGACTATACACACAAACCTTAACCCCTAAATGCCCAAGGCCTTTCTCAGCATCTTGGAATTTTCATGAAACTGAACAATCAATCAACCTGTTCATAAATTTCATCAAGTTTTTTTCAATTGTAACCGTACAAATTTAAACTAGACATGTTAGATTTTACACAAAAAAAGAAAACACAACAATATCACTTATAATTTGAAAAATTATTATGTTTAAACATGAGGGTGTTAAAATTGCAAAAGTGACTTGAAGTCTTCTAATTCTCATTTCACATGTCAAAACTAAAAAGTTGGTCACCAAAAAAATATGAGGTTTAAGGTCAAGATTGCACACAACACCCTTGTACAAAATCTTGAGTAGAAAAATCATCAACTTTCATATTCAAAATCAGATTTTTGATGTTGAAAACAGACTTCTAAACAAACTTATGTTGAAAAAAATATATACTAGAAACAGTGATTCGATAAGGTTTTATTTGTCTTTAAAGTTTCATAGAGACCCAAATCTGGTCGCTTGAGCATTTAGGGGTTAAAGGATGGGAGCTAGCACCTACTGTGCGGAGTCTGCGGACGTGTGGTTTCACCATCTATAAGTTCGTTGAATTGGATGGACTCTGTTAATCCTACTTTCACTTGAAAGTGGTTACCTTACATTGGTCATTGGTGATACTGTTTGGAAATATAACATTACTCAGCACTAAAACCGTGGAAATATTTGAGCACATCCAACAAAAAATGATAATTCAAACAATAAATAGAAGTCCACTCCTTGTTTCATATGACTGCATGGCTCCAAAAGTTCTCCAATTTATTGAGTAGTTTGGTTCTCTTTAGTTGTATTCATTTGTAAATGTCAAATTTCTTCTTTCCTTCAAATCTTTTACTTATCTTCTCAAACAATGGTGATATATTCTAACTTTTGAGATTCAATGCAGGTAATTTCTAAACTTATTTTCAATAATGGAACAATTTTGAATTTTTTTTGCCTTTACAAGCACCAATTGTACAGCACACGATAGACTCTTAGGGCCAAGGTTTATAATGGATTGGAATTGGAGGAATCCGGAAACCAATAGTAAAGAAGTGTCCAACCATGCATGGAATTGTGCTAAAGAAAAATTGAACTAACAATCAATAACGGAATTTCAACAAGTTTCTCACTAGCAACATGAGAATATTGAGGATTTGAGGTTTCTAAAAGTTGAAAATGCTAACCACTACAGCCAAACTCAAATGTAGCATGGAAGTTTACCGTATGAGCAACTCTAACACGTTCATTTCAAGTAGAATGCAAAAAATCTTTTCAAGAGCTAAGTCACACGCCACTTGGAGTATCTCTGCTCCCTGTGAGACACTCGTATTGTAAACCCACTCTTAACCCTAAATGCATGAGGCACCAAATTCTACTGTAAAAATCATTGGAATTTGGTGCTTCAGGCATTTTGGAGTTAACCCCTTATAAATTGTTTCACTTTATCAGTTCCAAAGTTCTTCTCTTTGCAACTCTTGGATGCAACTCCTGGTGTAATAGCAACGCTGAAAGGACAAGTAGTAGCAATTGCAAAACAATTAGGTCCTCTTAACATGATAAAGAATGATTCATCCATAGTCAAAAGATTTGAGTTGTTGCATGAGCTCTAGCATTGTCTTAAAGAACTCACAATGGTGTCTAGCCGAACGCTAAAGGCCTGGTGATCGCAGAACTTGAAGTTCCGACTTGTACGGATAGAGGGACTCGAACCCCCACAAACATTATAGTCACCAGAACCTAAACCTGGCATGTCTACCAATTCCAGCTTTTTGCAGAATAGAACAAAAACCAGCCATTTCTCCCATAACTAAGGAGATTTTAAATTGTCAATTTTGCGTAACTTCAACTTTGTGAAATCTACAACCTCGTTCAAATATTGTAATTCTCTTTCCAAGAATTCCTTATTCTCCAATTTTTTTTTTTTCATTCATCCTATTTTTCTACATTTACTTTAGTAAAAGGTTCTCCCAATATAACATCTTTTCACAAGGTGCAAAAACAATAACAAAGACATGGTGGAGCCCTAAAGGGCAAGTCTTCTAGCTAATAGGGGGTTTCAAACATAAAATCTAGCCTTCGAGCTTCTCATCTCATAGGATCTCCGTTCACTAGTGAGTTGTTTTTGTTCCCTCACATGCGCAAAGTTTACAGCATCGGTGAGTTTGCGGAAGTTTCTACGAAAGAAATTTTGGGGTTTGAGAACGCAAATGCATGAGCCGCAAAAAACCGCAAAGGTGAGTTTTTGAAGTTCACTCCTTAAGTGAATCACATTAGGAGTGAAGTTCAGAGGTGAGTCACCTTGCGATTCAATAGTGAATTCACAAAGGTGAATCGCAACTTGAGTCACCTAAAAAAGTTGATGTTTGAAGCCCCCAATGTACCGGTGAAGTTTCACTTTCCACCTGCAGTGGAGCTTCTCTAAGCCAAAGAAAGGGGTTGACAAGTTTTATGGATGGTGATAAAAAATCGCTCCTGTAGTAGTCCTTGTCTTCAGTCAGAAGAGGTTCCTAAGGAACAGCGACAACTGTGAGTCTAGTTGTATATCCCCACTTGCCGTTTGAAGCACGTTTCTCGTTCTGGGCCATAATATCCCAGATTGGGAGCAGAGAAACACGCATCAATTTGATGCTTCCCAGCCAGCTACTGTCCAGTGTCTACTCGCAGTGGAAAATGGAAATAGCATGCACCTACGTCACCTGTCTAAGCCTTCGTGTGTGGTCCTGCAAAAGGCTATGTTTCCACATGGGCTCCAAACCAATCTGCACCAAAATATCTGCCTTGTCATCCCGGAAAGCTCCATGCTTTTCAAAGATGGGTGCTGTTGGCACAGGCCAGTGAACGAAAGCGTGTTGTTGTTGCTCACAGCCCACTCCACATGTAGTACATTCATAAAGCTTACACCAATCACCTTTGCACTGAGCTTGCCCCGAGGCTCACCTCTCCTGCTATAAAACTGCTCTAACTAAAACTTAGGGCAATATCCCATGCTGGCTTCGGAATGAGAAAACGTAGAGACGATAAACATGTTTGCAAGTAAGCGCAGTGACACCTTATTCACCCTACTGTCAATCTTCAAAGAATAGGGACGTGGCATTCTCTCTTTGAAGGTCCCATTCTTTGAAGATCGAGAAGATGTTTTCCTCACCTTTAGAGGAGGAGAAAGGGTGCGAAGAAGTTTTTGCACATGAAATTTTTATGGATGTGTGTCTCTTTTTCATCTTGCTTTTCTTGCTTTCACCCTCGTTGTACTTAGAGACCTTGGTTGAGTGGATGAATGTTAGATGGCTTTCTTAGTGCATCACCATTTTCTAAGTACACTCATTCTCTCTTCTCCACCACCCACAAAAGGAAAGTTATCCTTTCTTCATATAAAAGTGTTCTTATGAGCTCCTATTTCCACTCGGTTGCTTTTCACTCTTCATAGAAATTTCATTCTTGGAGAAGGTGTGACTACCCCTAATGTAAAACTAATGATCGTTTCAGCTTTTTTTCCATTCTGAGCCAATATGGAAGTTTGCCATAACTCTATAATTGGAAGACTGAGAAACAGCAAACAAGTTTGCATGCAAGTTTGTCCTTAAAAAAGAAATTTCTGTCTCGGTTCCAAAAAAAGAACTGATTGGGATTAGTGTCAATGTGCTTGGGATACTTGATTGGAAGACGTGAACTTTTGTTCTAGATAAGCTAGGAAAAGATTGCACTAGGAGATGCACATCAATATTCATCGACGTTCCTCCACATCAAATGATCAGAGATGAATATTCTAAAATTGTTGTATTTTACCCCTTCTAAGCAAATGGAGATAAACTAGCCATACCTGACTTTGCCGCACTCTTCAAAATAGGCACCCCAGCTTCATGGGGTGAGGAAAGTTATGCGAGAGCAAAGACTTGTCTAATACATTAATAAGAGCGGACCGTATTATCAGGATTTCTTGAGCTTTACAATGGGCCTCCAGATTTGACCGGTGACCACCACTGTAGTGTGTTTCAAGGATGATTTTTGCTGTTGAATGATATTCAAACCTCCATAGAATCCTCTCCACACACTTGTCAGTTTCAACCTAGAAAATGCCCACGTTGTACATAATTTGTGAAGACTTGGAATCCACTTCTACGCTTTTGCAACTTCCATCACATACTTTTAAGATCAAGACAATAGCTGTCACACCTTTCTATGAAGACTAAGAAGTTGTGGAGTGAAAGTAGGAGAGTCAATGGGAGCACTCCTTCTCAAAGAAGATGTGGCTCTCCTTTTGTGTGCAGTGGAAAAGGAAAATGATTTTACTTAGAAAGTAATGATGTAAAAAGAAAGCAAATTGCATTCACACATCCAATCAAAGTTTTTAATTACAAGGAGGGTGAAATCAAAAAGAGCGAGATGAAAAAGAAACACGCATTGATGAAAACTTCATATGTAAAAACTTCTTCACACCCATTCTTCTCCTCTACAGGTGAAGTAAAAAACAATTCTCAATCTTCATAAGATAGAGCATCCTCAAATCAAGATAGAGCATCCTCAAATCAAGATAGAGCATCCTCAAATCAAGATAGAGCATCCTCAAATCAAGAAAAGAGTGCCACATCTCCATCCTATGAAGATTGAGAATGGGGTGGAGAAGGTGTGGGTGTGACTAAGTTACCTCTAATGTTGCGCATGATATAGATGAGGGAAACTTTTCATAAGGATCTCTGCCAGATTGTCATTCATGTCACTCTTCCGTAAAGGCCACTCAACCACTGTACCATACAAGCTGAATAGATGATCGAGTGACCAGAATCTTCCACTTCTAGGGCTGATTCCTCTTTCTTAGATCTAATCAAATCCACAAATGCTGACTCTGAAAAGGATATTTTCTTGTAGAATCGATGGGCGTCTTCTGTAGCGGTGTACACTTATAGCTTTCGAAAACCCCACAGCTTCAAATTTCCTGCAAGGAAATCTGGACTTTGTGGTCATCAGTGTCTAATCGTCAGATTCGGGAGTGTACTTTCTCTAGGGTATGTTCACATTTGGTGTTAGGAGTGGTTATAGTTAAGGATAATTAGATGCATTTGGACACACCTTTAGATTGCATTTATATTATTAATACCCCTCCTAACATCAAGTGTGAACATATCCTTAGAAAGAGTTTCTTTGGTTAGTACCCACATTTGCTTAAAGACAAAACAAGCAACAAGAGGCTCTTACCCTAATTTTGTCTCCAAATCTCAAAAATCTTCAACAGCCATGACTTGCTTGGATTGGTTTTACGGAACCACATTATCAACCATAAGTGATGTTCATTATGTGATGCATCATTGCATGTTAACTAGTAGTCATTTCTTACGTAGATTAGCATGATAAATTGTCATGTGTCTCAACTTGGTTTGTGATTGAGCTAATGCCTCTCTCAATGCTTCGCACCTCAAGAGTAGCTCATTTACAAACCATATTGACTCACATTGCGACCATCACCTAGTTCATGTTGGTGTCACAACCTAATGCACATTTACTTCTCCATGTGGTTGTAATTTGCAAACAAATATAACAAGTTACGCATTTGTTGGTAAATTTGGCGCCTCACAAAAAAAAATCCTACTTTCACAGTTGACCTACAGTACTATTTAGCCACCAAACCGCAATGCCTGGCATCCCGGTATACAGTATTTAGAAAGATGGTCCTTCGAGAAGAATCTTCACTCCAGACCAAGCTTGGAGATAAAGGTGAACTCTTACACGGCACCGCCAGAGGTGGTAGTGCCCTATTAAAGCGCCTTTCACAAACATGCGAGAGTATTATAAAGTAGACAGACCCATACCAGAGCGTTTAACCCCTGAGCGCCCAGATTTGTAACGAAAAAAGTTTGACTTGTGTGCGATCAAATTGCCCATGTGGATTGAAAAATACGATTCATAGGATCGGACCATACGTATTGTTAGTGGAAAGTGTCTCCATCATGTTGGACTCGATCGGAAGTGGTTTCACCAAATGTGCAATGAGATTATATTGGTTAAAATTAAGTTGACCCAACTTTTTGAGAGACATTATACATCATGCTAGACTCAATTGGAAATGGTTTCACCGAACGTGCAATGAGATTATATTGGTTAAAATTGAGTTGACCCAACTTTTTGAGAGACATTATAATGTCTCTTGGGCGCCCAAGGGTTAAGGGTTTGGGGTACCGCAAGGTCTCACAAATCTAAGGAAAAAAATCCAGTGGATAAGCTTTCAACAAGCTATCATGGAACGTCATTTTTGTGAAAAAAAGTATTGTAGAATATTTTATATTAAAAGGAAAAGTTGCAACTCATAGGGTCCCTATAAGCAACTATAAACTAACCTTGAAATTGTTTGGATGTGTTCTTATAACATCACTTTGCAATATCAACCCTCTCAAACTAATTTAACAACTGACATGTGATAGGATTTGCTTTGTGCAAGTAGTGTTCATAGTTCCACTTTGGGTTCAAGAGTGTATGGTGAACACCTCAAACGTAGGATGCGGAATTGAGGGCAGCTCAGAAATGGATATGTCTACCTTATAGTGATAGTGATAGATCACACAAGATTTTACAAAACCACCCACATGGCAAGGACACAGGAAGTGGGTGCCAGCTGGAGCTCAATCTCATAGTGCACAACACTGAAAATGTTTTGGATGAAGTGGCCTTAGCTTTTTTTCTAACCAAAAAATGATTGAGTAGCAAAGATGGCTACATTTTTTTTTACAAATGTAAAGTTGGATGCTCTCAACCTTTCATCAAAGCTAAGTCTCATGATGGTTTTGTGACAAATTAGAATATTGCACTAGTAGGATGAGGCAACATCAAGTGGAACCTTGAAATCCGGGCTCTTACTCCCAAACTTGTGCATAAAAGTTGGCTAAATATTTAAATTTTTTTCAAAAAATACTATATAACAATTAGCCACACCAATTTTGATGTAACAAAAAAACGATAATTAGCACAAAACGTTTTCACTTTCTGCACGGTACCATCATGGTGGGGGGGCACACGGGTCGTGACCTGAACCCCAAACCCTAATGCAATCCCACCTACTACTACTAGGTCTGCACGCACACAAAGGGGTTGTTTGGAGTGGTTGATGCAATGTCCTTGTGCAGTGCAGTGCAGTCAGTGAGTGAGTGGTTGAGGAGGCATGACAACATGCGTGGAGTGACACTTCGTTATACTCCCTCACAGGCTCACAGCTACGAGTATGTATGTGTTAGGTGATGGGTGTTATGGAGCCCGTTATTGGCCGTGACTCATCGTGCAAAGGGCCACAGGCTAAGTAAGCGGGGTCACGCGCAATGACTGGTGCCCAGAAACGGAGTCTTGCAGTCCAAACCCTAAACTTTGTGACTGGTTGTGTTGGTGGTGTCTATCCCAAAGTTGTGTTCTCTTGATTGTTAACGTTGTTTGAACACAATCTTTGTATTTACGGTTGCTCTTATACTTGTGAACGTAACAATGAAAATTGCGGAGTGGTGTCACATTGTGTAACATCACTCTTGCCATAGAAACAACACATGGTTGTATATCTTTTCAAGCAAGATTTACATAGGGTAAGGGCCTCACACAAAGGCAATCTCATATTTGCACCATTGGTTACTTAGATTTGCACCATTGGTTACTTAGATTCTGTCCTCACACAAAGGCTTGTACGTGAGAGTGCCCTTGCTTGAAGCCCTTACCCTACACTTTAGAAGAAATTTTTGTTAAAGTCAACATAAACTACATGATGTATTTTTGTTTCTAACCCAAAATTTGTGTTGAACAATGCAAATTTTTACGTTAGAAGCAAGAAAACATCATGTAGTTTATGTTGCCTTCGTGTTTCAACACTTGGTTGTATATTTGTTTTTACAAAGCTCAATTATTAGTTCCAAACCAATGTCTTTGGATTTGAGCCTTGTTGGCAAACTCTAGGCAAGAACTAGTTATGTAATGTCTTGCATACGTCCTCCAAAAATTAGCTTCAATCATCTCTTACAATGGATGAAATTATCATCACTGCCAAAATGGAGAAACAGGTTGGACGAGTGTTTGGGGAGATTTTTAAGTTTTGCCGGTTAGAAATAGGTGACATTTTCCCATCTTCCACCAGTTTTTCACAAGCTGCACCGTATATAGTGTGTATTTACACATCTGTTTGAGATTCTAATTAATTTTTTTTTTTTATAAGTTCAAAGTTCAACCAACTTTATTTACATTTTAAGAGGGTTAACCATACACTAACTGCCGGTTCTCGCCCACACATTGGGTTGGACATATGTGGGTTGAAATTTCCAAAGCAATAGGGTAGTCACATCTTTTTCACTTCATTCTTAATCTTCAAAATTTGGGGATGTGCCACTCTTTCTTTGATTTGTGGAGGCTCTATTCTTTGAAGATTACAATTTTTTTTTTTCATCTCTGAAGGAGAAGAATGGGCATGAAGAAGAAGTTTTTTCTTTTGAAGTTTTTACCAATGTATGTCTCTTTTTCATCTCACTCTTCTTACTTTCACCCTCTTTGTAGTTGGAAACCTTGGTTGATTGTGTGAATATAGCTTGCTTTCTAACCACATCATCATTCTCTAGGTAAACCCATTCTTCATTCTCCACTACCTACAAAATGAGAGTCTCATCGATTGCATGGACAAGTACTCCCATTGACTCTGATTTCCATTCCATCATTTCTCATTCTTCATAAAAAATTCATTCTTGGAGAATGTGTGACTACCCCTAACGGATACCTTGTGGGAGAAATTTTCAAGTTGTGGCACCTTGCTTCAGTAACCTTGACCTTAGTGCAGGCAAATTTCTAAAATCTTAATATAACACGTCCAAATCAAGTCCTTCCTCTTCGTTGGTTTGAAGTTACTCTTTACTGGGCTGCTGGGCCGGCCGAATGGTTGTTTATGGTTACTCACTGGTTGGAGTGTGATCCTCGTGTCCCATTTCCACTGGCCCATGGATTGACGGATCCGTCTGTCATTGCAACTGTTCAAAGTAAGCTTACGTTCTTTGAATTTATGTTTCCACTAGAAAGAAGCGGCTAAAGGAATAATTGTGAATAAAAATAACACAAATCATATTACTAAAATCACAGTGACCTCTGTAATATCATATCCCGACTTTTGTAATATCACATTTTCTGGTCTTTGGGGTATTGTCACATTGAAATTTTGACTTTACATTCTATCTAACATATGGAAATCTTAATAAAATTTTAATGATGAATGCGTAGCGTAGCAAGTGTCAACTTCTAGTCATACTACTAAAATCACAAAAATCTCTATAATATCACCTCTTCTTCTCTGTAACATCACATATGCGGTCTTTGTGATATATCATACTAGCAAAATCACAAAGACTTCTTCAATATCACATATGTCCTTTCTAATATCACATCTTTGGTATGTAATATCACTACAAGGAAAACTATCCCAAACACTATGGGGAAACCATGGTTGAATTGACAAAAAAATGTGACCTAATTTACATTTACTGTAGATTAGGTCACATTTTTTTGTCAATTTGTCCATGGTTTTTCCGTAGTGAAATGACAAAAATATGTCCAAGTCAACATGGCAAAATCTATAGAAATTGTCCAATTTGACAAAAAATTTGTCATTTTGGACACATTTAGGCAATTTGGACATGTCAATCAGGACACAATTTCTTGTAGTGATATTATCATATAGATACAATTTTAAAACTTACTGAAAATGTTACTTTGCATTCTACTTAACATATGAAAATCTCAAGCCACTCAAATGTGCATAAAAAATAAAACATCTATGGTGAGCGTAGATTTGAGAATCCAAATGTTCGATCTTTGCACATTTGAGTGACATTAGATTGAATGGTCGAGAATGGGTGTGTCTACCTTAGTGATAAGGATATTGTTAGCGTCAAACAGGCTCAAGGCCATTGAGCTGATCAACTTCACAACCAACCAAGACTGAGCAAGCTAGAGAGAAAGAAAGAGAGAAAGAGGAAAGCATTGCTTTTCCGCCATGACCGGTCTTGCAGTGCACGGTGCAACTGTAGAGCAAGGACACCTGCAAGCAAGGGAGTGCAAGCAAGTGTCCATGTCTGTGCAAAACAATCTGTGCACCACCGATTGCGCAACACTGCATCCTTTGACATTTCCTGCCATTCCTGGCACTGCTGCTGCGACTACTGTGCATCTAGTGATCCAGTGATCCACTGCATCGGATGCTCTCATTCTCCGGCACATGATCTTCGCAAGCGCCGGGTCTCAGTCTTCTCCGGATGCTCCGGATGCCTTGGATGCTTTTCTCAGTCATCGTTGTCTGTTATCGTGCGGCGTTGCTCGCTCGTCCGGTCGTGCGAGGGAGAGAGGCGATAGAGTTGTACGAGTCTGTCGTGGTCGTTGGGAGATATGCGTGTTGGATAAAAAGGTTCTATCAAAAGTGATTCTGTTAACCACATGGGTTTTTAAATAAGGTATGTACACCCATAAGCGTCAAACTAAGTGTTTTGAACATGATGAGTATCAATAAACAGCTAGCAAATAATAGGATCCTATTAGGAACAAGAAAATAATAAGTTTGCACTTCTGAATGTATTATTTGGATACCTTGAGAAGAAGTTGTGAATTTTTGAAAAGCAAACTGCCATTATTACACCCATAACCACTTTCAAGATTTCATGTTCACATGTTGTACATCCTTGTCATTACATCTATCCATTTTCATAGATTTTCCAAAATTTTCAAAGGTGACGATTATGGGGACATTGACGCTTATGGGTGTACATACCTTATTCCGTATTTCTTTTAGTGATCTGGTTAACCACATGGGTTGATTTTTTTCACTCTTGTAAGGTCGTTTTTCAATTTAGGCTGCCTTTAGAACTACACTAAATATCGCATTTAGGTTGCCTTAACAATTTGGTTGCCTTAAGTTATCTCATGAATCACCCTTGGTCACCTAGAGGGACATGCAACTCTCTTTATGCTATAGTAATTCCTGGTTTTATCTAAAGTTTCAACTTCCTTGCTCCCTTGCTTCTTAGCTTTGGCTCTTGTTACTACGCCCAATTGCTACATGCTTCCTCCATTGTTTATTACTGTAATTAATAATAAAAGTCACCGTAGTGTTGGTAAATACTTAAATAGTTTGAATTGTCGAGAAATTAGTATGGGACAACCTAAATGCACTATTTGGTGTACACTAAATCTTGCATTTAGGTTGCCTTAACAATTTGGTTGCCTTATTTTAGAAAGCTACCTTGGGACTTATTGTTTAGCCACTTGGAGGTACATGCAACTCTTTAAATATTAGGATTTCAATCATGGTTTATAACCTAGATGCACCTGGTTTGTTTTTTGCAGCTTTATATATATATATATATATATATATATATATATATATATATATATATATATATATATATATATATATATATATATAGTTTAAAATATTACTGTGGGGAAATAGAAAAGAAATATTTACTGTAGCAATTAGTGCAATGAGCTAAAATGCAAAAAAATTGGTATTAAAAATATAGAGAAGTTTACTTTCTCATTTATAAACAAAACCAATTATGCAATATTATGGAATATAACACAAAACAATAGAAATAAAGGAAAGATTGCAACTTGCAAATTGTAACAAACAATTACAATTTTGACACATCTTTTCTAAAAATGTCTAAGTTTGCACTACAAAATATGCAATCCCTAAGTCTTAGTAACTATTTTAGAATCATAAAGTATGCATCACCATACAATTGAACATGCATCCTTTTGAAAGTCAATGGAGAAACTACAAAAAAATAAGTTTTTTAAGAGATGTAAGTTTAGAATGCACAACTATAGGGCCTTACGTACATGATTATAGGTGAAATCTAGTTCTTTGACAAAGAATCTAGACTCACAACTCACTACCCACATATCCCATCTCACACTATAACATTTTCCACAAGCTATTAAAAAAGATTTATAGAAATCCAGAATATAAATCACTTTGTGAAGCAATGTAAACTTGCCATGCTCCAAAAAGAGATACTTTGGTCCTTTTTTATTGAGTTTTGAAAACATCCATCACACGCCCAACACACAATTTGGGGCAAAGTGTTACATGTCTTCCACATTTTGTAACTAAGTCACTCACAAAATGTTTTTAATTCATAAATGAAAAGACTATACGAAACTCAATCACTCTACAATCCAGTAAACGAGTTAATTAATTTGCTCTCTTTACTCCAAGCTTCATCTTAACTCCTAAAGGACTGTTGTCCGTTTGGGGGACAGGTGCGAGTTCGGGCATGTACCTTTGGATAAGCTACTTTGTGTGATTTTCTGAAACTTTTATTGAAGGTGTGGAATTCAATGATCTTTGCGAACATTTAATTTTTTCCTCATTCCAACAATTATTGAAGAAGTTATGCATGAAAATCTGAAAAGCAAGGAAGGACTGCCCGCCCGGGTAGCCCAAAGACTTCTTTAAAAATTAAAATTGAAAATTGGTTCTTTAGAATTTTTTTATAGGTGAGAAGCTTTGAAACATTCAATTTCAATCAATGACATGAAAGTTATGAGGAGTTTTTGTTTGCAGGTAATTATGGAATCTCTACTCTAAAATAAACTTTGAAGTCCTTTATTTTGCTCAATTTTTATTATTTTGGAAAAAAACAAAACCAAAGGATGTAGATTGTTCATCACAACAATATGACCGTTCGGATTTGCATTTTTCATTTTAATAATTAAATTTTTAACAATTAAGTGATTTGACTCATTCTCTACTTCTTTTTACTTACTGATTTCTATGTGTTGTGTAGTTCCAATTGATTTGAAAATTCTCCCACACATAGCTAACTTGATCTCCTACATGGGAAAAATAAAGCACAAAGTTGCTTAGAGCAATTATTTTCATGTAAGAATGGTCAAAGGCTTCTAAAATTTTGCAGCAGCATGAAAAAAAACTTTTCTTTTCACTTCAGATGTAAAAATCTCACTCATGTCCATCCAGAATGACCTGATTTTTTTTCCACAAGTACCTAATCCAATCTAGGGCAAGATCCTATGGTTGGATTTCCCAAATTTTCAAAAAGAATTACCTTCTTACTAACCCCCCAAAAGTGGCAGTTTTGAGTGATTTTCACTGAAAAAATGGCATAGTCCTTTAGGGGTTAAAACAATGACTATTGATTTTACAAACAGACTAAAGTACAACTCCTATTTTAGTAAGGACTTGATATATGCACTACGGGGTTGATATCTGCAATCCCTTGGGATAAATTTTAAATTTCTACCATTATAAAGCTGAATTTGAGAATTTTGAATTCAGATTTGGACTCAGAAACCATGATTTAGGTGAGAATCATAAAAAAAAGTTGCAATTCAACAACACCCAATGAAAAAACTTATTTTTTTTACAAACAAAAGTAAGAATAGGGTGATTGCAAGAAACACTTGTACTATTTTTTGTCCCCTTCACCTCCTGCAGATGGTTTTTGGCTTGTAACTTTTGCATAGCAAATTCTTTTGAGCTGAAATTTTAGAAGAAGGTACATGTCATAGTTATAGACCTTCCGTAATTTTAGGGGTTTTTTTAAAATTATTTTACTATTTTTGGACAGCCCCCAAATAGGTTTCTACCTTGGCCATTTTTGGGGGTTTTAGTACTATTTTGGGTCCAAAAAGCAAATCTCATGCCACAAATCAGGGAGGTTGTTCATTATAGAGCATTACATGGATTTGTGGAAGGGTTTCATAAACTAAATTCCATGCCGTGCACACACCCTCAAAGTGGGCATCCTTTCTCGGATGATTGGTGAAATAAAAAAAACTTCATACAAAAACCACTTGCATCAATTGAAGGTACTCAAAGAGGTTAAAAAATGGCCATTTTTTATTTTATTTTTTTGAATTTTTTTATTATTTTCTAAAAAGCAAAAAAAAATTGTCATTTTGTTGATAATTTCTAGCCTTCTATTTTTGTGCATAACTTTTAGAATAAAAATATTCTAGGTCTGAATTTTCACGCATATGCTATTTTAAGTGCTCAACAAATTTTCTATATTTTATTTTATTTTTAAAAAATTATTTCAAAAGCTCATAGTACTACCTAGTACTACCAGTTTTAAGGGTGTTTGAGACAAAACTATGAAGTGTTTCTTGCAACTACCTAGTAACACTTTTCCCCTTAGCTAAACATTTTCATTGGGTGTTGTTGAATTGCAACTTTTTTTATGGTTCCAGACTCAATCATGATTGCTGAGTCCAAATTTGAATTCAAAATTCTCAAATTCAACTTTTTGATGGTAGAAATCTAAAATTTACCTTAGGGGTGTGCAAATATCAAACCCTGTGAGCATATATCAATTCCCTTTATTAATCTACTTGTAGATTTAATCCTTAAAGTAGAAATTGCAGTTTATCTTTGGTACTGTCTAACTCTATTGCATTCACTAATGTTCATTGAGTTGTCTAACTCTAGTATACTAATTTTTGTCTTTAGAGCGGTCTAACATCCTTGTTATCCAATCAAAGTTGTCTAACTCCCAAGGCACAAATCACTCATTCATTTCATCCAATTAGAATTATCTAACTCCAATCACCTTTTGTCAACATAGTAATTCAAATCAAGTATAATTAATACACATTGTGATAATACCATCGCCCTAATTATTCTTTAAACCCCCATTACAAGCGCAACACAAAATATGCACACACAAAAAGGTGTCTAATATGTCAAAACTTAAATCACATAAGTTGATTCCATATTTATAGAAATTCCTGCACCTTTAATAATAGAAATTATATTTATTGATAGTGAAAATTAAAAAATAGTCATATGTATACATGTATATATAGTGCAAGAATTATTATTTTTAGCTTATCATGTACTAATCATGTAAATAAGATAAAGGTTATTGATTTTCACATAGAGGCAAAGAATGTTTGTAGAAGCAAAAAAACGTTGAAATTTGACTAAGTGTTTAAAGATTTCATCTTTCTTAAATTTAATCAACAAGGCAAAAGGTTGTTCATAATATAAAGGTATAGGAAAATTATCTTGCAGCTATTTTATATCAATATTTCTACTCATGAAAAAATTAGAAAAAAATGCAACCACGTTTTGTAATAAAAAGTATGTTAGGCAAGTATTTATAATGAAAGAATCTCTAACGTTGCAAATGTTTTTCATTGTTACTTGTATTCTCAATATTAGTAAAAAAACTAAATATTAGTGATTGACTCACACATTGTGACCAAGTTTTTACTTTTGAGCATGAAGATATGTTTGCTTTGCCAAAATCTAGTTGAAATATAGAAAAAATTGTATTTTTTCATATTGCACCTCACCATAAACTCTCCATGGATCAAAATTTTAGTACTTAAAATGATTTTTTGACCTAGAAGATGTGCACATGGAAGTTTCCTACATATCTATGCAATCAAATCTCAAAGATTCATAGCCAATTTTCTTCAATCAATTATCATAGAAAATCATTAATTTCTTACGAAAAAATTTGCCAAAAATAGGGTTTTAGATTTTACAAATCATAATTTAGTATACGTGATTGGGATTGCATAAGAATCAAATATCTATTATCCAAATCAACAAAATACCAATCATATTTTGTATTATGCAAAGTTCTTTGAACAACAAATTAAACAAGAGGCCACTATACAATACCTTAAAGAAAGTGTACGTAAGTCCTCTTTCTTGTAGTCAAAGAAGTTGGTATAACAAAGAATACAATTGGCATTTCATCCTCATATTTTTTGCCCATGATACTTGTGCAATCTTAATCAAGCATACCAAATTTCAACTACTAATAAGCAAAATTCTATTTTTGGTGAATTGTTTTAACTAAAATTCATGGTTTTACATAATAATTGATTTGAAAACATTGGTGATGAATATTTGAGATTTGATTGCATAGGTATGTAGGAAAAATCAGTACACACATCTTTCCTTTCAACTAACATCTTCAAAAAGTTTTAAAATTCCTTCTATAGAGATTTGAATGTTAGGGTGATTGTGACCAAATTGAGCTAAATACATATTTCTTAATGGTAATTAGCTTTTGCTATTTGACTCATTTATTGTGAACCCTTGAACAACCAAGTAGCCCTTTGAGACCAATATAACACGGGATATTTTTCTTGTATTTGGAGTGCATCCACACCTTTATTACATTTGAGATCAACAAAGAAGTTAGAATATAGATCAATGCTTTTCTAGTGAGGTAGTCAAGATCCCAAATTAAAACTTTTTGTTGGTAGCAAATGCCAATTACACATGAGCATACATACTATGTGTTATAGTGGCTTGGTCCTTCAAGGGCTAAGATTGTACCTTTGAACATGATCATATGTTTACTTTGCCAAAAGCTAATTACCATTAAGAAATATGT
Source organism: Ulota crispa (assembly GCA_963920765.1). NCBI lineage: Eukaryota > Viridiplantae > Streptophyta > Bryopsida > Orthotrichales > Orthotrichaceae > Ulota > Ulota crispa. The sequence goes on along the minus strand of OY987246.1, from coordinate 18,088,829 downwards.
ATTTAGCTCAATTTGGTCACAATCACCCTAACATTCAAATCTCTATAGAAGGAATTTTAAAACTTTTTGAAGATGTTAGTTGAAAGGAAAGATGTGTGTACTGATTTTTCCTACATACCTATGCAATCAAATCTCAAATATTCATCACCAATGTTTTCAAATCAATTATTATGTAAAACCATGAATTTTAGTTAAAACAATTCACCAAAAATAGAATTTTGCTTATTAGTAGTTGAAATTTGGTATGCTTGATTGAGATTGCACAAGTATCATGGGCAAAAAATATGAGGATGAAATGCCAATTGTATTCTTTGTTATACCAACTTCTTCGACTGCAAGAAAGAGGACTTACGTACACTTTGTTTAGGGTACTGTACTATACAGTACATTTTGCCTAAGATCTGTTGTATGCGTATGTTATAATTGTTATAGACTTTGTGATAATATATTGGCTGAAGTTAAAGAATAATTAATACTAATATAACTAATGACCGTGTCTTCACACTTACGAATTTGTAGTACAATTCTATTCCTTTTTCTCAATTACTTCTCAATTACCGACCAGTGACTACCATCTTATTATTTCTTTATCGTTTTTAGTACGAATGGTTACCAAAGTTATTGGATGTGTTTTGATGTCGTTCACACAAAGCTAAGGTCTTATAGAAATCAAGAATTTGCTACATTTTTCAAATACAAATCGTCTTTCACCTGATTTGTGTTTAATCAAAAACTTTATTTTTTTAATAAATAATTGAAAAATAATGACCTCTAGCTTGTCTGATAGTTTTAATGACCATATTATGGATGACCTCCATCTTTAGGTTATAAGATTAGTACCATTATGAACTTTTCATACGAAACACATGCATGCGCATACACTATGTATTTCATAATTATGAATCTGAATACAATTTTGTTTAAAAGACTATGCTTGCTTTCAATGTGGATGACATTGAAATGCATGCTTGATATGTATTTTCAAGCATCATTGCCCCATTTCACACACATTCACCTGCATTTTGAGATTCTTTGTATATGAAACATGTATTCAAGCATACTTTGAACACATATCTTGAAAACATCAACTACGAATAAACACACAATTTTATTTACACCCAAATATATGTGTACATATAACTTTCACGTCTATATCATGTGATTTAATAAACCTTGGACTAAAAGTTGATTGAAATCATAATTTTCTGAAATTATAATTTATTGGCTCTGCTCATTGGGAGGTAAGACTTTGCATCAAGAAAAATCACCTTGAGGAAATTTGAGTAGGCACCCTACTAAAATGAGTAAACTTAATGCTACTAGATCATAGCCTCTTGTAACCTAGCTGTGATTTTGTGCAACATTCTTGTAAAACATGCAAAGATATATTTAACTTCTTCTTGGTTGCTATAAAGGCTCAAAAAAAAAAGGGATTTCTAAAGCAACACTCTTACAAGCACGTGATTTGAAAATTTAAATTCTTGATCCAAGTGTTTCATCTTTTCTTCAATCGTGGCATTACCACATCCTTGAAAGGCATTAAATATCTCAAATTGCATGCTCACTACTCACCCACCCTGGGGTGTAGCTTTAACAATTTGGGGTGTCACTTTAGCAATTCCCTAAAAAATCATGTTAAGAATCAATCTAAGATTGTGATGTTCGAGTGGTGTACATCCAATCAATAAGTACTTATTTTTGTGTACCTTTAATAATCCATACCTCTCTATGAGGTACAAAAGGAGGACCTGTCCGTCAGTTTGTGAAACCATGGGAAGCGCATGCCAGCAGCAATGTCCAAAGGTTCACTCATGCACGGAGACCCAAGTCTAACGTTTGGGGACTATTTCTTTTAGCATTTTCCATTTTCAACTGATTTTTCACAGGCATGTATAAGATATTTCTTACACTTACACAATCATACACAATAATTAGTTTTATTTTGAAAAAATTGGTCGGTTTTTTATCCATTAGTTTCAAATACCAACAAGCGTGTTTGCAATTTCAACCGGCTAACAACGCAGTAAATGTTGGTTCTCTCCAATCATTGTTTGGGACTCATCTCTCTGTTTCCCAATACTAAATTATGACACATTACTGTATATGAAAAAATATCTTTTCTCCATTTACAAAACACTCATCTAGAGATTGATGTATGTCTTTTTGAGAGGTAAAGAAGCGCTTCTACCACTAGAATCTGCCTTTCATGTTGAATGGGCTCCTAACTTGATTTTCTTGACGCTAGTGACACTAGATAGCTTTTTCAACTTCCCATGTACTTCTCCAAATTTGTTAAATAAACCTGCCTTGTAAGCTGATCCAAAAGCAAACACCACTTGTCTTGCTTGCTTGGAGGGGCTTTCACCAATTACAAAGCATTGTTTTTCACATGAAAGTTTTATCCCTTCTCTTGGATTAGTCATGGCTACATGATTATTGCAAATATGGTGCAAAATGTGCTAGTGGGTCAACGTGTGGGAAAAATTGGAAGCTACTTCAAAGTAAGCTGGTGAAATTGGGATAAAATTGGTTGCATTTTGAAATTGTTGGCAAAAAACTGGGTTCAATTTTATTAAAAATTCTAAATATAATATATTGCAGTGTAAATTTAGAAAGAACATCCCGCACAGTATGACAAAAAAAACCGGTTGAATACAGAAAGTACTAGATTTTAGTTGGTGAAGTCAAAAAAATCTTGAGCACTGTAGTGGGTGCGTCTCCATGGCCCAATACAACTACTCTTAGTCGCATAATGATTGTCGTTTTTTTTGTTGCAACTTTTTTACACTACTTTCATTGATTATGTTGAAAACAACGTAGCTCATGCAAATCCAAATTCTATACTACAAAAAGTAATGAAGTTAATTGCATAAGTTTGCCAGTTTTATTTTTGAACTGAATACAAGAACGATTCCATAAAACCTACTAGTATATTTAAATCTAATGAAACATAAAAACGGGATTAAATGTGGACAATGATTATGGGACGGAGGAAGAATTTCCTAATGAGTGATACGGAAGCGTACTCTCCCCCCACATGATTCTGTCCATTCTACCTGCTCAAATACCTCAACTTCTAAAGGAGTCTATGCTTATTATAATTTCCAGAATATAAAAATAAAACAAAACTCAAAGCTACTTGATTTCGTATCCACAAAACCCAAGTTCAGCTCCAGTTTTTTCTCTCAAGAATCCTTCCTCACACTTCATCATATGCTTGAAAAAACTATCACTTTTGGCAGCTTTCATCATATCATATTAGAGCATCTCCAACCTTACTTTTCAAATTTGATGCTTCAAGAGATTACATTTATTTTTGAAGAGCTTTTGGAATTTTTGTTCCCCACCCTTGCTCTTCAAATGTGCCTTGTAAATAGTCATTTGATCATTCATCAAAAGGAATAAGGACAAAGCTCACTAAATTTAAGATGACAAGAGCATATTTTGAAGGGCCCGGAGCATTTATCATTCATGCTTGAAGTATATCAAACCCTTAGAGGACAATGTTGGAGATGCTCTTAGGGCATCATCAATCCCCCACTTTGAATAACTCATTAAATATATTACTATTTTTTGCTTAACGTAAAATTAAAAATTGCAATAACTAACATTAAAAGAATAAATTAAAAAAACCTTTAAACAAACACAATGATACATGGATTATGAAATTGAAATACAAAAACAAAGCCCATTAAAAACCAAGTGTTGTAACCGTTGTTGTGTTGTTACGTGGATTTCTTTCTTAACCCATAAAGGATGTTATTGTTTTGTATACGAATTCTCAAGTTGTATACAGATGGGGTATTTGGATAGCAAATGAACCCCATTGGAGTTGTAAGTTTCAAGCCAAGTTATAGACATACTACTTGTCAACTAAGATTTTTTGGGGAATTTTTAACATTTGTCATATAGTCATTTCCTTAAGTACTAAATGATTCTTGTACAAATACAAACAACACTTTTAGTAGGCAACATCGTTTAGGGGTTAAACATGGTTTGCTGTCTCTTTTTACTTTTAGCTTGCTTTCCATGCACTTTGTCTTGCTTGTCCAATTTCCAAATCCATAGACTATTATATTTGTGTGGAGATTTTTTTACACGCACTTCCAATGTTAGGAATCCCAAATTTCTAATTTTACATTAAACAAAAAGACAGTAGTGTGTTTAATGAGTTGTTTAGAGTGTTGGGTTGGTGATGCTCTAACCCATGTGCCTTTTGTTCAATTCAAGGTGTTTGAGGATATTTTGTTTCCTCATTGACATGGGAGAGGGAGGTAGAGAGGGGCGTCTGTATGGTAGGAACACCCATAAGTATTAGTTTAAGGGTTTTGAACATGATAACTATTAATAAACATCTAGCAAATTATAGGATTTTGTTAGCAACAGAAAAATAATGAGTTAGCATTTTTGAATGTAATATTTGGATACTGTGAGAACAAGTTGTGAATTTTTAAAGAGCAAACTACCATTGCACTCATAACCAACACTAAGGTTTCATGTTCACATGTTTTATACCTTTGTAATTATATATACTTTTACAGATTTTCCAAAATTTTAGAAGTGACAGTTATGGGGACACTGACACTTATGGGTGTTCCTATCTTAATGTAGGTGACGCAATGTTCAAGGAGAAATTGAATTTGCCAATTAAAATTTGGCATTTCCCATTTCCAACCAATATTTCATTAGATTACACCAAATATTCTCTATATTGATACTATAAGGTACTATGATGATGATTATTATTAGGGGATTGATATGTCTACCACACCCTTTTAGCTATTCTACCACACCCTTGGGATAAACTTTAGATTTCTACCATCAAAAAGTTGAATTTAAGAATTTGGAGTTCATATTTGAACTCAGAGATTGTGATTTTGTCTAGAATCATAAAAAGGTTCTAATAGAACAACACCCAATGAAAAAGCTTATCTTTTTTTATAAACAAAAGTAAAAGTAATACTTTTCCCCTGAGCTAAGCTTTTTCATTGGGTGTTGTTCAATTACAACCTTTTTCTTATGGTTTTAGACAAAATCAAGGTTTCTAAGTCCAAATCTGAATCCCAAATTCTTAAATTCAACTATTTGATGGTAGAAATCTAAATTTTACCCCGAGGGTGTGAGAGAATAGCTGAAAGGGAGTGGTAAACATATCAATCCCCTTCTTATTATTATTTTTGCAAAAATATACCGATTTTCTTAGCACATAAGCTTAGTTTCAAATTCAATCGGCTTTTTTGCAATATGACCTGCTAACAATACACTAAATGCCTGCAGTTCTCCCCGGACAATGAGGTGATGTATAGATCAAAAACTAACTTATGTCATATGTCATATGCACTGACGAACATCCTGTGTTTTTCTAGTAGCATTGAAAAAGGGGATTGTGGGCGTGGACCTTTTCCACCAACTCTACGACCACTCCATCTGCATGCACATGCAAACTACCTTGAAAACGCATGTAAATGGATGGAGATATCCGTGCATTAACCCCTAAATGCGCAAGGGTGTTTTTCTTGTTTTCGGAAGGTAGTTTTGAGGTTTTTGAATTGTCCTTGTAAGATCATTATTAAATATCAAAATAAAATTGTAATCGTTGAATCTTGAACTTCAAGGTTTTTAAATGGCATTACCTAAAAAGAATTCAAAATGGCCGTGCGGATATTAAGATATTTGTGATTGAATGATGATGAGTGTAGAATTTTTTGCTTTTTTTTGAGCTGCCTGAAACTCCTAATGCAAATTGGCAACATTTGGATACAAAACTGGGAGACAACCACTTAGGATGCTTTAGTGTTTATTGCTGTTACTTCAAAACCAATGGCCCCTCTTCCAAATCCACAACTCCAGTCTCACAAATGAGCTTGCAACGCAACTGTCAAAACACAACCGTCTAATACAAAGAAATTTTCAACTTCAAATATTGACCAAAAATCATTATGAATGAAAGAAAATTCAATGGTGAAAGGATCCTAATTTCTATAACATAGACATTCCAAGTGAAATTAGTCCAAAAGTACTTTTAGATTTTGTTAGATGTCAAAATTTTAGTGAAAAGGCCCTTATTGCCCAAGGGATTGCCCAAGGGAAATCTTCTCCTTTTGCTCAACTTGATGCCTGCCTTTTCAATGTGGCAAATTCTCATAGGCTCTGTGACACTATTCACAACACTGTTCACAACACTATTCATGACACTATTCACAACATAGAATGTATGCTTGTAGTTAACCTTCCACCAAAAATAAATGGAATAAGATATGGAGGAAGTTGAATTTGAACGGCAAAGCTAACTTCAACGCGCAACTTTTCCACAAAAAAACCTCAAAAAAATAAAATCTATAGTTTCAACAGGGTTTCAAAGTTTCCTGAAATCTTTTGGACACCAGAATCTGGTGCCTTAGGCATTTAGGGGTTAAGCTTGAGGTAGGAGGCTCATAAACCGTCCATCTAAGAGCTAAAACTGATTTTTGGGTAGTAAAACTTTTTGAATTTTTTTTCTTGAAAGACAAGAGGAATTTGCATCTAAGGTAGGAACACCCATATGCGTCAGTGTCCCCATAACCGTCACCTCTGAAATCTTGGAAAATTTGTGGAAATCAATAGATGTAATGACAAGGATGTACAACATGTGAACATGAAATCTTAAAAGTGTGGGTGCAATGGCAATTTGCTCTTTAAAATTTCACAACTTATTCTCACAGTATCCAAATAATACATTGGATAGTGCAAACTCATTTTTATTTGTTCCTAATAGGATCCTATAATTTGCTAGTTGTTTATTAATAGTCATCATGTTCAAAACCCTTAGTTTGACGTTTATGGGTGCTCCTATCTTAACTCAAGTTGTTTCATATTTTTTGAGTTTTGTGGAATTAATTATGAAATTTTGAAGTTGAAGTGGCATAGGGCTGTAAAACTGTTCACCTCCTCAAATGTACTCTACTTGTACATTGTTGAAGTCTATAAAAAACACATCATGTACAAAAGGTGTACATTTGAGAAGGGTGGACGTTTTTAGTGCCGGACGATTTCAAAGCCTCCTACCTTAGTGCAAAATCCTGCACTCACCATCATCCATTGCACTATCTCATATTCTTTTGAAATTTAATAATAATAGGGAATTGCTAAAACAAAACCCTCATATTGTTGACGAGACACCTTGATTTTGTTGCAATATCTTAAACAAGTGGTATAAAGAGCAAACGTAAGGTTTTACGTCAAGGAAGGTGCCCTTTACCATGATGGAAATGCACTTGCTTTTTAGATTTGGTGGCACAAAAGTTGCATGTGTGGCTTGTTAGATTTTTGCAAGATTTTGATTTTGTGCAATTGGGCCAAAAGACCCATTTCTATTTGTTTAACCCCTAAGCCCTTAACATTGTTTTTTGGCATCATACCGTTTTTGGGCAACTCACTACAAATGGGCTTTTCATTTTTTTACTTTGATATTTTCACACATGATGTGTCCAAGGAGTAGCTTTAAGGCCCAAATTTTTTTATAGGTTTTGACTACATGGTTCAAAAGTTATTGCGTGATATGAAGTTTGCTTTGCTTATTAGGCAGCTAGAAAACTCTTCTAAAAATTACATTTTTTGATTTCTTTTTTTGAAATTGGTTCTTTAGATTTATATATACATAGGAAGCTTTGAATCATTCCATTTTGATCAATGAGATGAAAGTTATGAGGAGGTTTTGTTTGCGAGCAGTTATGGATTCTCTACTCTAAAATAAACTTTGAAGTCCATTAACCCCTAAAGGCCCAAGTGTCCCCTTGGGGGACAAATGGACCTCGGGCATGTACCTGTGACCAAACCAGTTTTTATAATTTTTTTGAAACTTTTGATGATGGTGGGGAATTCAAAGATGTACATGCACATCTAATTTTTTCTTCATTTCGACATTTATTGAATAAGTTATGCATGAATTTCTGAACAACAGGGGAGTGTAGGCTGTCTAGGCAGCTCAATAAACTTCTTTACAAATTTCATTTTTCAAAATTAAAAATTTGAAATCGATTCTTTAGATTTTTACAAATGTGGGAAGCTTTGAATCATTCAATTTTGAGTTATGTGTGAGAAGTTTTGGTTTGCGGGTAGGTATGGGATTCCCAAACCTCCATTCCTTTTGCCCCATGTAAAATTTGGTCCTTTAGTTTTTTTTTGACTTTTTTTTTTTTCCAAATTGTAGTAGACTAAGATTCCTTGGTTTTCACCATCTAGATCAAAGTTATTCAGATTTCTCAATTTTACATAAATCCTTCAATTTTGCCTAGTGTTTATGCAAATTTCATGGCCTTCTGGCATTGCAAGATTTTACAAAGTATGTATCACTCCTCCAATTCATTTGAAAATTCTCCCACACTTACCTAACTTGGTCTTCTACATGGGAAAAATAAACTTCAACTTTGCGTAGAGCAAATTTTTTGATATAGGAGAGATTGAAGGCTTCTGAATTTTTTGGGCAGCACGGAAAAAAACTTTTTTTTGACTTTAGATGTGAATATCTCACTCTTATATATTTAGAATGAACTGATTTTTTTTCCACAAGTACCTGCCATAGTCTAGGGCAAGATCATACGGTTGAATTTTCCAAAAAACATGTTTTCCTACTTTTCTACTCATTCCCCCAAAAATGGCATTTTGAGTGACTTTCACAGAAAAAAGGGCTTGGGCCTTTAGGGGTTAATTTACTCAATTTTCAATATTTTAGAAATAAAACAAATCCAAAAGATGTAGATTGTTTATTGCAACATTGCAACCATTGAAATTGGAAATTTTCATTTGGAAAATTACCTAGTTCTTAACAATTTAGTGGTTTGAATCATTCTCTACTTTTTTTTACTTATTATCTTTTTCTCATGTGTTGTATAGTTCCAAATGATTTGAAAGTTTTCAAGTGTGTACTCAACTTTCTTTGAAGAACAAACCCAAAGAATTACAAGTATTTTGGAAAAAAATTCATACAAATATGACCTTATTATGTGTAGTTACCTGGATTTTTGTAGGGACAAAAAATGGATTTTTGTCAATTCAAACTCAAATATCTTACCACCCACATGATGAAAATTTCTGATTTTTTTTGTATTTGTTGATACTAGTTTAGTACGAGATCTTACAACTACATTTGTCAAAAAATAAATCTAAAATTTGATTCTTATGCTAAGAATGACGATTTTGGAGCAATTTTGGTGAATAACTTAGCTTTGGACTTTAGGGGTTAATCTCCATCTAGCTTTTGTGTTTTTTTGGCTAAAAAAAATGAAAATCAATGTGCATGTTATGGGCGCTACATTCACAAAAATCAAGTGCCTACACTGAGGTGTTGCATTAATAGCATGGGGCTGTTACTTTATCAGTTCCCTGATTATAATAACTTGGTGGTAAATGGAAAGGAAATCATGTTACAAATTATGGAAAAAGAAAACATGCCGGCTTGTTTTTGTTTTTCCCACAACATGCAATTATCTTAGAGTATCAACTACACAAAGATTTTGTTTTTACTAGTGAGCAAAGCGGCTCCTCCCAAACACATGCTCAGATTGCTGCTTTGTACTAGTAAAAAACTTGTTATTCATTAAATTGGGAAAAGTAACATTTTAGGACTTTGGATTTAATATTTTTTGAAGAGTATCCATTGAATACTCTTCAAAAAACATTAAATCCAAAAGTCCCAAAATGTTACTTTTTCCCAATTTAAATGAATAATGTGTTAAAACAATGTTTTCTTCTACATTGAATATTGCATATGGGTTGCCTAAACATTGAGGTTGTCTTATCTTGGAAAGTTACGTCATGACTTGTTGCTTGGCCACTTGAAGACATATTCAACTCTTTAGATATTTGAATTTCACTTAGTTCATGACCTAATTGCTACTAGTTTGTCTTTTTGCAGCTTTGTTGTTGTTGCCAAGCCCTTGAAAATTTGTTTATTGTTGATGAAAATTACTACAATATATTACATATGTATTTAAAATAAGGGTGTCAAACCTTAGCGATTTTCATCTAATAACCCCAAGTGACTTCACCCCATAGCTCAATAGTTTTTGCAAGTTATCAGGTCAAATACCTCTTAATACACCTCGAGAGGTGCCCCATAACTTAAAAGAAGTTATGATTCTACTTATAGAAAGTTATCAGGTGATCTCAAAGGAGTTCCTTTCTTCCAGCAAGATGACTTAGTTTGATAACTGCTTGTTCACAAGCGCATAGAAAAGTGCTTCCATGACTTGTTGAATGAGCCTGTTGTATTGTGACGAGTAGGACATGATTGCGTGTGGATTGGGGAGCAAGATGATGGGATAGGGAAGAGGGGAAGGAGTTATGCAGAGAATTGACCAAAGTTATCAAGTAGTTTTTGAAACTCTATGAGGGTGACAACTCTGTGTGCTGCAACATGAGCAACAACCTGATATCTCCATGTGAATTCCATGTGAATTCCATGTGAATTTCAAGATAAAGTTATCTAGAAATCAAAGGGATGACACCCCTTTAATTAGGAGGTGCCAAACCTTTGCTTTTCAGATAACTCTAATCTTGAAATTTACACAAAGTTATTGGGTGGTTGCTTGTATAGCAACTCACAGAGTTGTCACCCTTCACAAAGTTTCACAAACCAAACCACTTGATAATTGTGGTTGCTTCCTTGCATAACTCCTTCCCTTCTTTTCTATCCCATCATCGTACTCCCCAACCCACATGCAATCATGCCCTACTTGTCACAACCCAATGTGTGCTCATTAAGCAAGTAAAGGAGGCCCTTCAACCCCATATTTGATCAATATGGAATTGCATGTTATATATGGAGTGTATCTGGACCAATGCAATGTCCTTGTACACTCCATATATAACTTGCAACTCCATATTAATCGAACATAAGGAAGTTCCTTATACGCTTGTTGACAAGCAACTGTTGAACTAGGTCACCTTGTTGGAAGAGAGGTAGCCCTATGAGATCACTCGATAACTTCTTGTAGAAGGGGATATAACTCATTTGAGTTATGAGACACCTCTAGAGGTGCTTGATAGAGTTATTAGACTTGACAACTGGTGAAATTCATTGATTTATGAGGTAAAGTCACCCGAAGTTATGGGGTGAAGTCATCCAGAGTTATGGGGTGAAAAACACTGAGGTTTGACACCCCAATGTTAAGAAATCATTGTGGGGGCAACGATCTAAATGCAATAAACAGTGGTAAGGATATGCTAGGCTAGGCAAAACCTCGGAAACAAGCATGATTAAATAAAGCAGATTAAAAAAAATAGGCTTTTAACCCTTGAGCACCTAGTCAACATTATATTGTCAATGGGGCCCACAAATTTATCGCACTTTTTCTCTTAATTTGTACAGTGAAAACAATCATGGCTGGTCTCCATTAGCAAAGAAGGTAGTCCTTTTTCGTATCTTGCGATCACTTTTTCTAAATGTAATTTTCCAAACTGTGGTGGCCATTAAACCCCCATTTTCTGCTAAATCTTATAATAACTCTGGGCGCTCAGGGGTTAAGTTATAGAAAAGGGGAGAAAGGATCGCTGACCATGGAGAAGAAATGCAATTGCAGGAAGAGCATGGGTTTGTGTGTGGGGCTGTGTGGGGGGCTGTGTGGGGGTTGTCAGCCGCTACAGGGGTCGCCGCATACGACCGACTGACGGACGGACTGACGGGGTTGGTGGGAGGGACGGAGACCAAGACGGAAACAAAGGAGCCTTCAGTTCCCTTCCCTTCTCTTCCGGAGGAGTCACATCATCACATCGTCAAAGCACACTCAGCAACATTCAGTGCACAAACTCAGGTTTTTTCCCACTTTCGATAAAGGTGACCTTGCTTGGAACCCGGACAACAAAAAAAAAAACAGACAAACCCGAACAACCAAACCAAACCAAACAGAACTCTTCCCCAAGCCCATTTCACCACCTGTGGATCTCTCTCCCTCTGTCTGTCTGGCTCTACCTGTGATGTGTCGTGCGGTGCCGTGCGGGAGCGATTTCCAAAGCAGCTCTGGATTTGTGTCCTTGGTACCGTAGTAAGCTTAGAGTAGTCAGTTGTGGGGAGTGGCTTGATTGATGATTACCAAGCGGGCAGTGCATTGGAAAGGGGTAGTGCATTGGAAAGGGGGTAGTGCATTGGAAAGGGGGTAGTGCATTGGAAAGGGGGTAGTAGTAGTAGGAGGTAGGCAGGAGACTGAGTTGTCACGACAGAGGAAGCGCATGCAAAAGCAAAGCAACGCAACGCAAAGCAAGTCACCAAGGTAGCAAGGCAAGCAAAGCAAGCAACGCAAGTGAATGGGATTAGGATTGCAGAAGAAACTGGGGTTTGAGGTCAGAAAAATACACTCCGAGTTTACGACAAAGAGCTGGTTTGTTTTGGTTGGTGTTGTTATTGTGCGAGAGAGCGTTTGCCGTTTCGAAATTGCTTGTTCGGTTTGGTGGCGTTTGTGGCGGATTGTCCGAGGAGGATTACAGACATAGACAGACAGACAAACAGACAGACGTGAGACAGAGTGGGAAGAGGGGTTCGTGCTTTGGGGGTAAATGCTTCAGGCGTGGTTTGAATTTGCTAGGCAGCAAGAGAGAGCTGCGAGACGGGGGTGGCGTGTGAGTTGCTGCCAGCCGGCTCTTCAGTATCTTCACTTTTTTTGCTGTTTTGTTTGTACTACTGCGTGTTGAGTTTCCCCCTTTCCAAGGTGGAGTTTGGCCCGCACCTTAGCAGAGGCGAGGGGCGTTCGGTCTGCAGTGCATCCTCTGTTGTTTTTTTCTGTCGGTTATGTAGTGTTCTCTCTCTCTCTCCTCGAGCTTTTGGGCAATGAAACAATGTCGGAGAACTCTAGCTCAGTCCAGGGAAAAATTCAAACCCCACCGTCCTCTTGTGGTGTTTTCCACGGCTTGCTTTTTCGTATGCAATCAATCTCAAAAAGTTTTTTTTTGCCCATGCTTAGTTAGCGATTCTGTCTGTGGCAGCAAATTGCCCAGTTGTCAATGCTTTTTCGCTTTCTTCATTCTCAAGCAACCTTTTTTCACTTCATAGAGTGAAGTGAACTGGCTTGGCGTTACAACCGAGGCGCAGTACTGGATGTTGGGTTATCGTTATGGCGGGAAAGGTATCTAAGTGCCAGGGTTAATTGGCAGTCCTTCACTTCCGCAATCCCGCTTTTTTTTCTAGTTTTTGAAGAGAGAGAGAGAGAGAGAGAGAAGGGTTTACAGGGTTGGGGTTATTTGGGAGCATATCCTGAGTACAGCTATTGACTCAGCCAATATTCCAGTTTTGCTTACGTAACAACCAAGGTGCTTTTAGGTCAACATTTTCGGAGATTCACCTTTGATGTCGCCTTGGACAGAACAATACCCAGAATTTAGAGTCATTCAAACTGTATATACCTGCGCTACTACTTGCGTTTGCAACTTTGCATGAGTTTCACATACTTAGTTCACATGTTTGTATCGTTGACGGTATTTGCAAATAAGTTTGCTTACTTTCTCTGTACTTGCTTTTTTGCAATCAATGCCTAGGGTATGGTAGAGAATAGAGAGTACTGTTGCCTCTAAAAATAGTCACATCATGATGGACGTGACCTTGAAAACTAGGGTAACTGGGTGGTCGCTAGTTAGTAGTCACAACTCTCTGTTTGCCTTCGCTGTTCTCACCCTACCTATTCGTTACTTCGAGCTTAAGTCCAATCGATTGTGTAACTCAAGCTTTGCTCTTTGTATGACATTATTTCAGTATGTCGTTTCAGTTGGGAGTGCTTTGGATATTACAGTAGGTTTAGCATGGTATTTTAAGCTTTGTTGCTAATCTCCGAAACACCTCAATAGCAATTAGATTGAGGAAATGGGTTGTGCTGCTTTTTTGTTGTTTTGTTTTGGTTTTAAGCTCGGAGTATGTGATTTAGTCCATGCTGAAGAAGACTTAGGGGTAACTAGGTGATTGCTAGTTACTAGTCACAACTCTCTCTGTTTGCCTTCGCCGTTCTCACCCTACCTATTAGTTACGTCGAGCTTAAGTCCAATTCTTTCGTGTATCTCAAGCTTTGCTCTTTGTATGACATTATTTCAGTATACCGATTCAGTTGGGAGTACTTTGGATAGTACCGTAGGTGATACAGCATGGTATTTTAAGCTTTGTTGCTAATCCCCGAGACACCTCAATAGCAAGGCATTGTTTTTCGTTCGCCACATTACAGCTGTCGTCAGTCTATCGGATAATATATGGAGGGACCAGCCCAGAATGGTCGAAATCTGTCGAATTGATTGTATATCTCAAGCTTTGCTCTTTGTATGACATTGTTTCAGTATACCGATTCAGTTGGGACTGCTTTGGATAATACCGTAGGTTTTTTACTTGGATACAGCATGGAATTGTTAATATCCAATATATCCCAATAGCAATTAGAATGAAGAACTGGTTTGTGTTGCTTTTTTGCTGTTTTGTTTTGGTGTTATGATCTCGGAGTACGTGATTAGTCCATGCTGAAGAAGACTTAGGAACTAATGCATGTGACGTGCTATGACATGCAGAGACGGGGTTAGAAGTTGGTGAAAAAAGTGGAGATGCAGCAACTCCAGTGATTCAGCAATGGCGGACAACAAGAGCCCGGAGGTGTTGCAGGCGCAAAGGAATCCAGACCAAGCCGGTGACACGAGGTGCACAAGGAACGACGGCAAGGTGTGGCGATGCAAGAACCCGAGAGTGGAAGGGAACCGGTTTTGCGAGAGCCATGCAAAGTCGGTGAACGGTGGCGGGGGAGCGTCCAAAGCAGCACCGAAAAGGCGGCATTCCACGTCGGATATTGCACCTCCGGAGAAGAAAAAGCTTCGCAGGAGTACTAATGCCGAGTCAGACGACGCTGGCGGTGAGGACGTGGCACGGAGTCTACGCAAGCGGACGCCTAAGTTGCAGCATGCAAGCATTCCTACCAAAGATGGCGTTGCAGTTATGCATCGCCGGAAAACCATCTCTGGTGAATTAACACTCGGTGAGAGCAAGGAAAAGTTCATGCACTTGAATGGCAAAGAGGAGGGGGTTAAGAGAAAGGATACTCCACGAAAAGCTGAGAAAAGAGAGGTGGAAGAAAGCCGTGAAAAGAAACCGCTGAAAGTGTACAAGAAGGAAACCAGTATCAACAATGGCAAGCTCAATGGTTCTCAGAAAAGTATCAAGGTGGTTGCAGAGGTTCGCCCTCGAAAAGTGAAAAGTGATGAAGACTCTGATGAGAGCTTTGAGAAACAGGTCACCACCAAAGGCAAACGCCTCAGAGAGGTGAAAATTCTAGTCTCAAAATATTGTAGTTTTGTGTCAGGACCTGCAAAGTGCTTTGAGTATCTTTGATTGGCTATTGATGCTTTTTGTGTGTGAGAGCTCAGTAGTTTGTGGTGGCTACAGGGTAAGTCGAAGGTCACAGAAAAAGATGAGAATCGGTCTGGAAAGAGCAGGATGTGTCATCAGTGTCAACGAAATGATAAAGACCGGGTTGTGTTTTGCACCAACTGTGATTCCAAGCGATATTGCGCGCCTTGTATCAAGGCTTGGTATATGCTGAAACTCATACTTTTTTGTGTTTTTTTTTTGCTTCCGTGCTGTGATGTGCTTCGTTTTGTTTGGATTTTTGCATTTGAGTATGAGACTTTGGTTTAATAGCGGTTTGAGGTGTTGGGTTTGGTTATAGGTACCCACGCTTGACCGAAGCTGATGTCTCTAAAAAGTGCCCTTTTTGCAACGGGAATTGCAACTGCAAGGCATGTCTCCGAACCAGTGGGCCGAAGAAGGTGGTGGTGGAAAAATCAGAGGCTGAGAAGACTGAATGTTTCAAGCATATTCTTGCTGAGGTTCTCCCCGTTTTGAAGCAAATTGAGCAAGAGCAGAACGATGAGTTGGAAATTGAGCGCAAAATTCAAGGTATCAGTTCAATAACTTTAACCCTTTTTTGTAAATTGATATAAGAGAGTTTTTGAGTGGTCTCTCTTAGTAGAATAGGACTTTTTAAATATAGGTCTTGTTGAGAAGGATTCTCACCCTAAAATTCACATTACTTATGAAATTTTCACAGTTTTTGCACATGCAGTGGATACAACTGTGGGCAGGTTATGACTCTTCACCTTTATACGTTGTCATATTCACTACTTTTCCAAGTGTATACTTCTACGTAACGTTTACTCGTATTCATGTTGCTAATGGTCTCCTCTTGAAAAGGTTCGTTACTATGTGTTGAGCCAAAGCATCTTGTGCAAGCACTGATTCGATTTGGTTTTCGCATGCAGGAACAGAAGACATCACAGTTGAAACTGCAAACGTGTTCATGGATGAGCGGATATACTGGTATTACATCTATGGCAGCTTGATGAGTCTCTTACAGTTTATAGATGTACAGAATCTATCACAATGTGTCATTAGGAAAAATGAGGTAAAGTGGTGTTTGGATAAGGTCAACACTTCGGGCTAGAAAATAATGTTGACTTTATCCAAGCATTGATCATAAATAAACACTCCATTTGCATTACTTTTCCTAGATCTAGTGGTTGCAACTTTGGAAGTGCTTTCCCACCCATGTTTTTGGTACACTAACTAAATGCCTTTCTAACTGATGAGTCAAAATGGGAATTGATGAAAAGAAAACGTTGACCATATGCAAGCACTTGACCTTAACCAAACCAAGCTCATAATATATGCTTTGGCAAAAGGGGAGTGGGCCTTTGATCTTATTCAATCGCTGCTATTACAAAGGTTGACGTCAACCAAGCACCACTGTATATGCCTTCATCTTATAAGTTTGGTTCATTTAACAAACAATATGAGTTTGTCTTAGTGGATATGTATTGTGACTGAGGCTTTGTGGTACCATTGTGGCAGTGATAATTGCAGTACATCCATAGTAGACTACTTTCGAAGCTGCGATGGTGGCACTCCGCCTTGTGATTGCACTTACGACCTGTGCTTAACCTGCTGTCGTGAGCTTCGTGCGGGGCTGCAACCTGGCGGAGACCAGGCAGAGTCTGCTCAACAGCACTCTGAAACAACGTTGACGAAAGAGGACATAGAGCTGGAGGACGAGGAGGAACTGCCTGTGAAGCACAGCCCGGATGCGTCAGAAGAAGACGAAGACATGCAGGACAACGAATCCAATGAAAAAATACCAGTGGATTCAGCAGCAAAGGATGTCGCAGCAGCAGCAGCTGAGGTGCTCGACAGTGGCGCGGTTTCTTCAGAACACTCTCCAAAAGGCGAGGTTAGAAGCGTTGTTGCTGGAGAAGAAAATGCCTCCAGTGCACCTTCAGTGACAGATCTCAGTGAACCTCAACCCATGGAGACAGAGCCTAAGACCGAGTCACAGCCAGAGCCTAAGCCCGAATCTCAGCCAGAGCCTAAACCCGAGTCACAGTCAGAGCCTAAGCCCGAGCTACAGCCAGAGTCACAGCCAGAGCCACAGCCAGAGACACAGCCAGAGACACAGCCAGAGACACAGCCAGAGTCAGAGCCAGAGAAGCTGAAGGTTATGGAAGAAGCTTTTGCCGAGCTTGCAAATCCGAGCACCAATCTGGACTCTGCAGTGGAAAAGTTACAATCCAACGGCAGTGAGTCAACACGAGAAGGTGCTGATGTGACTACAGAGCCAAGCACGCCATTGAATCCCCAGCAAAGTGTTGGTGAGGATGTGCAAGTGGAGCCTGCAAATGCTATGGGGGAGTTGTCGTTTGAACCTGTGGTGCTGCCTCCGTGGACACAACGTGAAAATGGGGACATTCCGTGTCCTCCCAAAATACGAGGTGGCTGTGGGTGTCACACACTGAGGCTGAAGTCGCTTTTTGAGCATAATTGGGTGAGCCAGTTGATTAAGGAAGTGGAAGAGCAGCTCAAAGATTACAAAGAGCCGAAGAAAGAGGACAGCTTGTGCTCTGAATGTGCTAGTACTACTGGCACCAAGCACGCTTCTGTACGCTTGGCTGCTCACCGGGCAGATGGTAGAGAAAATTACCTTTACTGTACAACGCTGAAGAAAACTCGTGATGAGGGCTTGTCACATTTTCAAAAGCACTGGAGACTTGGGCAGCCTGTGATTGTGTGTAATGTGAATGAAGGTGCCACTGGGTTGAGCTGGGAGCCTCTGACGATGTGGCGAGCTCTTCGAGAAACTACTCGAGGCAAATTTAAAGACGACAGCAAATCTGTTCGTGCAGTGGATTGTTCAGATTGGAGCGAGGTGAGGTTTTCTGTGTAATGAATATTGGTTTCTTTTTTGCTTTTTTTGTGTGTTTTGAATGGGATTGGGATTGGGATTGGGATTATCTAATCCTTGATTTTTTCTGTGCGCAGGCTGAGTTGAACATTCACGAGTTCTTTATAGGCTACGAGAAAGGGTGTTTTGATAAGCAAGGGTGGCCTACTATGTATAAACTCAAGGATTGGCCACAATCTGCACATTTTGAAGAGCGGCTTCCACGTCATGGAGGTGAATTTTTGGCCTCTCTGCCTTACCAAGAGTATACGGATCCGAAAACCGGCATTTTCAACCTCGGTACGAAGCTTCCAAAGGAGTCTGTGAAACCGGACCTCGGCCCCAAAACTTACATTGCATATGGTTTACGTGAGGAGCTTTCATTGGGAGACTCAGTGACTAAATTGCACTGCGATATGTCAGATGCGGTACGTGACCTGTGTTTTAAATTTTGCAGTTGAAGCAATTCCAAGGTCTTTTTTAATAAATTTTGTCGTGTTGTGTGTGTCTAATTGTGTTTGCTGGGGCAGGTGAATGTGTTAACTCACTCCAAAGAAATTAGAATCTCGAAAAGGCATCGAAAGGATATTCTTAAAAAACGTGGAGATTATAAGAAAGAAGCAGAGAAGCAGCTGAGAGAGTTTCTTGCTAGAACAGCTCCGGAAGCAAAGGTTGGTGACGTGGCTGCTCACCCTGGTAACGACCCTGGGGTCGATTGCACTGACGATGCAATGGCTGACACAAACGGTGGTGAGGGAAATGGTGAAGAAATGGAGAGCAACGAGAATGCTACTGTCGGCTCAAGTGCCAATGGAGCACCTGGTGACGTGGCATATGGTGGAGCTCTGTGGGATGTCTTTAGGCGAGAAGATGTTCCCAAACTTCAGGAATATTTGATTAAACATGTTTCAGAGTTCCGGCATTATGGTGACTTGCCTGTTGACTCTGTAAGTCTATTCTCCTCAGTGATCGTAAATTATGGTGGCTAAATTCTCTGCTGAATGTGCTAATAACGCAAACCTACCTCTCTAGGATTCACGTTCTTTTTATTAACACAAAAATATTAGTCGATTTTTTTCTAAATTTAGCAACATTTTCGAATACTGCTTCTCACTGCTCTTCATCATTTTATGTTTCTTTGAGGTTTTTGTTCAACATTAAATCCATCAGCCACTTAAAAGCATTGCAGGTTTAAAAAAATCTGTTCACCGTGGTTTCCTTTCTGCATGCCTGGATGCTTATGTGCTGTTGATCTTGTGCAGGTGGCCCATCCTATACACGACCAATCCTTTTTCCTTGACGAGGAGCACAAGAAAAAGTTGAAGGAAGAATTTGGTGAGTATTTTAATACTATCACTTACTGCTTTGATTTTTGGCTCCTACTAGTGGGACTATTGGGCGCCTCTAAACATTTTTTTGAGATACTGGATATGCTGTTGTTCTTTATGCACATCATCAAACATGCTGATATTAACTAGTTATGCCTTTTCTGTAACGTTAATCAACTCGCGCTTACTGATGTGTATAGGAGTGGAAGCATGGACATTTGAACAACATGAACAAGAAGCAGTGTTTATTCCAGCTGGTTGCCCACATCAAGTTCGCAACCTTAAGGTAATTCTCGCGTTGGCATGAACCTGGCATTCTCCAAAGCATATGTTTTTTTATTATTTTGCACTGAGGTGATAAATTTTAACTAATTTTTTTGTAATTATATTTGTTGCAGTCCTGTATCAAGGTAGCTTTGGACTTCGTATCCCCAGAGAACGTCCAAGAGTGCGTGCGCTTAACAAACGAATTCCGATTGCTTCCTATGGATCATCGAGCACGAGAGGACAAGCTGGAGGTATGTTTTTGCATGTAGAGCCTTTCTGCAACCACACTTAAAAATGCCTTTTTTGTAAAATAATGAGATGTCTGAAGAGAGCTAATCTATCTTATTTTTTATTTTCAGGTGAGAAAGATGATACTATACGCTGCTCGGGAAGCCGTTTCATATCTGCAAGGCAAACCCATGTAAGTACAACTCTTTGTTCTCAAACAAAATATAGAAATTATTCTTCAAAAGTTACTGTTTTGAAAAAGTGGATTTCTGCATATGCAAAGAGTGGGCGCCGTTGGCTAAACTTTCATGCTTTTTCATGTGAACTGCAGAGAAAGTGAAGCAGAGGAGAAAGTAACTAAACGGACTGTCAACAAGAGGAAAAAGAACCAGAGACATTTTTAGTGTGGCCAGTTTCTTTGTAGTTGGTATGTGGATGACATTTTACTGTCATTATTGTACCGTTAGCACGTTTGTTTTGCAGTGAGCTTCTTCAGCAACGGCATAATTAGTTTAAAAAAGCTTTGATGCAGACGTCCTGTTTTCTGGTTGAAGAGAAATTTTTCTTCTCTTTCTGGAGACCCGGAAATCATACTTTTATCTCGGGCAGAGTACTTAATGGAAGGCAATCGCATGAAGAGGTAGTTGTAGGTTGAGGAGCAGGCGAGGGAACTATAGTGATGTAAAAGCCAGGAATATGTCTAGTTCTGGAGAAAAAAAGAGCCTGGGTGAGGGTTTAAGCTCCTGTACTGTCACACTCCATGCCTTTCAAACCTTGAGGATAGAGATTCCAGGTCAGCAGCTTTTACGAAGTTGGAGGGTGTATAAAAATCTCAGATCTCGTCTTGTAAAACTGGCACGCACTTGAGATTTTAAGGAATGTGATGAGAGTTATGTGGTAAAAACCTTGTTTTGTCAGAGGATAACTACACTACTTTCGATATAATTTGTCATTTTTGCATCTGTCAATCTTCCGCAGATTAGACTTTCGTTGTGTAGGATATAATTTTCTGTGATGCATTGCTGGCTACTGGTTTTTGTTTCATTTGGTTTTTCAATCCCTTGAAATTTCCAAATATCATTAGGTGCAACCATTTACGGGAGTTTCGTCACTGTAGTAGTGAAAACTAACTTATGAATGAGACGGCATTTGTTCGTTTAATGTCAGGTTTCGCTTCTTGAAAAGCTGTAAACAATTCGATGATTTGCTGGTGTAGAGCATCTTAGTAGCCATGTAGCTAAGTATCCTTCCTTCCAAAGTGGTTTTCTCTCATAACATCTATGATGAAACAAGATTTTGAAGGCATCAGATGGAGCCTTTTGTGGGGCAGGAAGGAGATGTAATATAACACCACCTATAATTGTTGCACTTGTTGAGCGCTACCCATCAAAGTTTGGAAAATAATACAATATGACAATCTTGAAAGCCAAGAAGTTGAACTTAAGATTCTGCAATGAAAAATGCATGTGTTGTGAGGCTTTTTGCATCCCATTGGGATTCCAAAAACTCTAGGAGCAGTTTGATGTACCATTGGACATGTTCTAACTGATGATCCATCAAATAACAAGTTTGTCAGATAGATTGCCTCTTGTTGTTTTCAGTTCAAGAGTCAAGCCCAACTTAAATAGTCAAGTTTGTTAGAGGACTCGCCCACAAAATTCGGTTGTGGTATGTACCTTCCTCACAAGTACCTGCATTGTCACTCTAGAAAATTGGGAGCATATTGAAACTCACTAGACTTGATGATTTGACACCTCGTTTGTGGGGACAAAGTGGAAAAGTTTCTCTTTTTCACATGCCAAAAAGTGTATAGAGTTTTGACATTTAGCATTAGAAGATTGAATTTTGGATTTTAGAATTTTCATTTGGAATCAAAGCCCTTGAGATAATTTGGGAACTCTAAATGGGAATAAAAACAACCAACTCCAAAATGGGGGTAAATTTTCACTTTTACAAGATGTCAAAGTCATTAAGTGCAAAGAAAGTTTCAGCAAAATCCAAAAAAATGCCTTGAATTGGGCTCACTTCAATTTGGATTTTTAGATGTCTCACTTGGAGTGTGTCAATAGAATAAAATTTGATGTACTCTTTGAATCCCATGTTGGTCTAGTGAGTTTATTTTGCACATAGACTTTGAGATTTACCTTTTGCGCATGTATTTTGGGGTTTTATTGTTTTCATTTGATTATGGTCTTCTCATGGTGCCAAAGTGGAGGGCCTAAGGTTGCTCAAATTGCCAATAAGAAGGGCCCATTGACATGGTTTGAAGCTCCCCTCTTAGAACCACAACATTATAGTTTGTTTACTGATCCCAACTTGCAATAGCAGTGGGACACTTTTTTCCCATTCAAAGCTAGTGAAATTGGAAGTGACAAGTCAAGAGACTTGAATGCATGAGCAAAAGTTTACTTCACTTCATCAATTGTCAAGCACAATTTTAGGGGAGATATAGTGTTTGGGGAAATTTTTTAGTTTCACTAGCTAAAATCTAGCATTTCTCATTTCAACCAATTTTTCATTGGCATGTATTAGTGCTTTTTCATGAATTTCCTATATATAAAGTATAGTACATTATAGTTAACTAAATTTTGAACAAGTTAACTTGTGCTTTAATCAAAAGTTTTGAATAATTTCAAACAATTTCTTTGCAATTTCAAGTGGTTAACAATACACTAAATGCTGGTTCTCCGTATGTTGGTTTTCCCTAGACCTTGGTCAGGCATGCTTATTAGTGTAGTTTGACAAAGTGCAACTAGCACCGTCTTCCACTACATTCCATTCTTTCCTACTCCTTATCCTCATACTAAACCAACTAACGTCAAAAGAAAATTACATGATTTGAGAGACCAATGAATGTTTAGAAAAATTTCATAGATACCCTTGTATTTTGCAATTTTTTGGACATTGCAAAGATACTCTTGTAAGGGTTTTGGAGAGGGGACAATCATCAACACTCCAATTTGCCATAGAATAAACTATATACAATTGATATGGCTTTCAATCCACGTTTTGATTTCATGTTGGCATCAATGAATGTCACCAACACGTACAAAGTAAGTACTTTTTGTCATTTTTTATCATTTTTTAAAGTCAACTATGAGTTGACTACATTAGACAAACCATGAAACACAATATTCATTAATTTGGGAAAAATAATTTTTTAAAATGGATTTTAGAAATACTAAATTTTGCATTTGTGAGCATATTTTGGTGATTTAAAGTGAGTTTTCTTGTATTTCCTTTAAGATATTTCATTATTGATGTAAGGTCTTGAAAAAATCATCATAAAATTCACTCTTTGATCACCTAAAAACTCTTTAAAATGCGAAAATGCAAAAGTCCTAAAATTGAGGTTTTTCCCCAAATTAACGAATATTGCATTATGAGCCTAATCAGACACTTTGGACATATAGATAAGCAGATGAATGGACAGTCCAATGTGACAATCATGAATATGTACATAATAGCTAAAATAGTGAAAGCCCAAGCATGTATTGTTTTTCCCAATTTACCTAATATGATGTTTCAAAGCAATAAACACCATATTAGGTAAATTAGGAAAAACAGTACATTCTGGGACTTTTGAAGGATCAAGGTGATCACCTTAATTTGAGCTCCAGCATTTTTTTGGGTACATGTGCCCTCACATGAGAGGAGGAATTTGGGAGGGAAAAAATCTTAGTGGCTCAAACTGAATTTGATACCTTTGAATCTGGTTTGAGGTAACTTTTTGGGTTTAAGGTGGAGTACAAAATGGTACTTTTGTTTTTCCAATTTACCTAATATAAGATAGGAGCACCCATAAGCGTCAGTGTCCCCATAACCGTCACCTCTGAAATCTTGAAAAATCTGTGGAAATGAATAGATGTAATTACAAGGATGTACAACATGTGAACATGAAATCTTGAAAGTGGTTATGGGTGCAATGGCAATTTGCTCTTTAAAAATTCACAACTTATTCTCACAATATCCAAATAATACATTTGAAAATGCAAACTCTTTTTCTGTTCCTAATAGGATTTTATAATTTATAATTTGCTAGTTATTTATTAATACTCATCATGTTCAAAACCCTTTAGTTGGACGCTTACGGGTGCTCCTACCTTAATATGGTGCTCTGAGAGCAAAAGGAATCGGAGCAAAAGAATTTCAAGGCTGTTGGTGGGAGGCTAAAAAACCGGCATCGACCAGCACTTTTTCGCGCTTGGCCTTCTCGAGGTCGCCGTCCACCATCATGGCCACGAGCTGCTGGAAGTCCACCTTGGGCTGCCATCCGAGCATCTGCTTGGCCTTGGTGGCGGAGCCGCGGAGGTTGTCCACTTCCGACGGACGGAAGTAGCGAGGGTCGATCTCGACGTGGTCCTGCCAGTGCAAGCCGACGTAGCTGAACGATTCCTGCAGGAACTCTTCGACGGTGTGCGAGTCTTCCGTCGCGAGCACGTAGTCGTCCGGCGTGTCCTGCTGCAGCATCAGCCACATGCCTTGGACGTAGTCCCCGGCGAACCCCCAGTCGCGTGACGCCTTGAGGTTGCCCAGGTACAGCTTCTTCTGCAGTCCCACCTGTGTAAAGTAGAAGCATATAAACGTAAGGGATACAAGTCGGAAGCTAAGGGTACATTCACACTTGGTGTTAGGCGGGGTATTATTTAGTAATATGAATACAATCTAAAGGTGTGTTCAAATGCATTTAATTTTCTGTTGCTACTATTTTTCTTATTATCAAGTATGAATAATGAACATATTCTAATATAGAGTTAGGCCTAGTTAAGATTAGCGGTTGGACGAAGCACAAAAACTAGCACTCTAATTTGTGTTTCACTTGCTAAGACCATTTTCACGTCATCCAATGGTTGCCTTTGACATTTAGGAGTGTTTCTCTATTGGACAAGTTTAGTACCACCCTTTGAGCAAGCCCCAAATTTTCACTATCTTGTTTGCTAACGTGAACATATTGGTTGGTGACATGTCAAATTAAAGTACCAAACAGAATCCTAAGTGTGAACCCTTCAATGGACAAAATTGATATTTTAACCAATGACGTTTGAGATAATTTTGTGAAGTAGCTAGTCTAAATTGGGCCTCATACCGTCATACCTAAACTATTATAGGTTGGGAGTAGATTTGGCAGGTCTTTGCTGAATCAATTATTTTTTGAGAAAACCCCAATTAGGCATCTGATTTCTTAATCAAACAAGATTAGGCATTTTCAAAAAAAGTTGTTATAATTTGGCATTCAACCAATTTTTTTAGTAGAGTTAAGCATTTTTCTAAGCATCTTCCACTTTCTAAAATGAGCCCTTGGTATAAAATTTGAAGTAGATTGAGCCCTCTTGGAATCAACCTTGACCTTCCATTGTTAGTAAGCTTAATGACTTTTATAATATTTGACATTTCAATTTTTTGATTTATTTGCACTTTTGAAGAATTATTTATAGAATAATTAGGCAAAATTTTGGGGAATTATTTTATGCCGAATCTGCTATCAACCTCCAGTAGTAAGAAAACCAGAAAGAGTGAAAGAGGGAGATGAGTCGTTCTACCGATACAGTCAGTTGCTAAGACTACGTTACAAGGATGAATGATGTCTCACGAATGAGGTTAGCTAGATGGATGACTAGAATCAGTTTATCGTGAACACCACCTTGATGCGACCAATGGCTCGCGTGATCTTGCGCGTGACGAAGTTCTCTCCTCGCCGGGGCGACTCGTGGTTGAAGAGAATGCCGTTGCATGCGAACATGCCGTAGGCCTCACGGTAGTTTTGGGTGTAGAAGTGCGCCGCCACCTTGGCCACGGCGTAGGGGCTCCGTGGGTGGAACACTGTCGTCTCGTCTTGGGGTGGGGGTGTCGCTCCGTACATCTCGGATGATCCCGCTTGGTAGTATTTCACCTTCACATTATTATACCACAAGATCTTAGTCTCCATAACCATTTTTCTCAGAACAAAATTTCGTACAAGTGCATGTGTATTTCACCTTCACATCACCCATAAACATCAAACTAAGGGTTTTGAACATAATGATTATTAATAAACAAATAGCAAATTATAAGATCTACATTAAAAAAATGAGTTTGTTCTTTTGAATGTATGATTTGGATATTGTGAGAATAAGTTGTGAATTTTTAAAGAGCAAATTGCCATTGTACCCATGACCATTTTTAAGATTTCATGTTCACATGTTGTACTTTCTTGTCATTACATCTATTCACTTCCACAGATTTTCCAAGATTTTAGAGGTGGCGGTTATGGGGACACATTGACGCTTATGGATGTTCCTACCCTTATACCACAAGATCTCAGTCTCCATAACCACTTTTCTCACAACAAAATTTTGTACTCACGTGAAAGGAGTTTTCCTATGACAAGTGCATGTAAGATAGGAGCACCCAATGGTCAATACCAATTGTGCGCCTATTAATGGCTTTGATCTCTATACATGGTTGTCATTCTAGAACCTAACTCTAGGTACTCCATGGATAACTTATTGTTGTTGACTAAAATGATTAACTATCTATGATTCACCTAGATTTGAGTTCTAGAATGATCACCTTGTGGGTCACTCTCTACATAGGGTGGTCATTCTAGGACTTAACTCTATGTACATCATGGATGATCTATTGATGTTGACCAAAATGATAAGTTACTTGTGGTGTACCTAAATTTGAGTTCTAAAATGACCACCCAGTGACGCCATTAGATACATTGTTGGTAGCTGGTGCTCATACCTCACGTTCGTATAGAATTAACACCACACAAAAACCAAAACTTAACATTGGAATGTAGTTTCAACCAATAAGAAGATTAGAATAATATCTCAATGTTGTTTTTGATGGCTGTTTAGTTAATATGATGCTTAGAAT
The DNA here is from genome assembly GCA_963920765.1 of Ulota crispa. NCBI lineage: Eukaryota > Viridiplantae > Streptophyta > Bryopsida > Orthotrichales > Orthotrichaceae > Ulota > Ulota crispa. The sequence goes on along the minus strand of OY987246.1, from coordinate 18,061,942 downwards.
GAGGGACAAATGTAAACTACACTATGAGTGGCTCTGGTAGTACGGCCTCGCTTTTCAGTACAGGCCTACTCAGAGGTCCATACAAAAGTAATGTACCTACCGTCAAAGTAAAGCCTCTTCGCCTTTTATCCCAAGAGTCCAAGACGGGTCAACCAAACAAGCAAGACAAACTAGCTGTAGAGAAAAGACAGGGTAAAACTGGTGAGGTGCCAACAAGGCTTGTCCTCAATGAATCTGCACGAAGAAAAATTGTGTCCATAATGACTGAAAAAGCGTGTACAATGATCCATTTTAATCATAGTTCAGTCATTGCAAACTCAGTTTTCTAATGGTAAGGAACTACTTAGGCAGGTCTGAATTTCTCTCCATAATCGATCAAGCTTACCAAGAATGTGGCACCACTGCAAACCAGATGGGGAAAATCTACTTCAACACAGCATTGTGATGGTGTTTCAACCTCCTCGGGCAAAATAACATCCCAATGCCCTCTTTTCAAGCCCTCTTTTCAAGACGTTTCAGCAGGGGTTTGGCATTAGTGCGCCTAGTCGTGATCCTGCAAATCATGGTTGGGCAAGATTTGGCTGCAAGACAGTAACAGCAGATGGACAGACTAGACCGGGCAGGATTTGTCCATACTAAAATCAAGGTGTGGACATTAGGACGCAATTGCAAGGTTGCATCCACGTCCATGCTTAAAAAGAAGAAGATAGAAATAAATTTGTGAGTCTGCACCTTGATTTCTTGTGTTTGCATCGGACGGCATGCGGTATGATTTTGGTCCAATGTGACATAACCATGCTGCAAACTCATGAGCAATTTTATAGCATAATTGTCACCTTTAGACAAGGACTTTAGAAACGTGTCGATAGATCTGTTAAGTACCTGCCTGCCAGTGCTGACGATGTGGATGCGCACGGCTTCCAGGAGGCGCAGGGCGCCGGTGGCGACCACGTCGGCGGTGTAGTCCGGGTTCTCGAAAGAGACGCCGACGTGGGATTGCGCTCCGAGGTTGTACACCTCATCAGGGCAGATGCTGTCCACCCACTTGCGCAGCGCCGACGCGTCCGACAGGTCGCCGTAGTGCAGCTTCATGTGCGCGCTCGACTGATGCGGGTCGATGTACACGTGCTCCAGGCGCTGCGTGTTGAAATTCGACGACCGCCTGATGATGCCGTGCACTTCGTAGCCTTTCTTCAACAGGAACTCCGTCAAGTAAGACCCGTCTTGCCCTGTGATCCCCGTGATGAGCGCCTTCTTCATCATCGGCGTCGCCATCTCCGGCGCCATAACTAACCTCCTGTAAGATCCCCAATCTCAAGTTTTCAAACCTCCATTTCAATCACGAGCTGAAGCAGATGCTTACACTCACAAACCACAAGAAAAAGTGTCCCGAGTGACACGTCCAAATGTCCAAATTGACTAAATGTGTCCGAAATGACAAAAAAAAATAAAACACTAATAATAATAATTTGCAGTGACAAAAGTTAACGTTCACTTCAACTCATCTAAATTGATAGAAAATGTCCAAATTGACACTATTCCCTTGTAAGTTAACCCCAGCTTTGAAAACCATCAACACGGATTGCTCAACAAACAAACCCAATCCAAAGAATTCAAACCAGTCCTCCATTTCAATCACAAGCTAAAGCATGTGCTTACACAAACAAACCACAAGAAAAACTGTCCACAATGACACGTTTGAATTGATTAAATGTGTCTGAAATGACAAAAAAAAACATTCCGGGAATGAAAAAAAATGTCCACATCAACACGTCCAAGTTGACAAGAAATGTCCAAATTGATACTACCTTGTAGTCGACCCTGGCTTTGAAACCTATCAACACAGATCGCTCAACAAATCGTTACAACCACACTTGCAATTGCTCACCGCCCTGATCTCGACAGCATTGCACTACATCGACACGTTGCAATCGAGTTTCAAAGGCAGAAAAATGCATGCAATACGAATTACCGAATCCAAGTCCAGAGAGTGCGAATTAACAACAGAGCGCGCCATTCCCTAACAAAGCAGAAGGATTATTTTTTCTCACTTAGACAAACAAGAGCAATTGTGGTAGAACTAATTGATCTCACCTTTGCCTTTTGGAACACGAAGCAAAATAACGCTGCCAGTTGAACAGGTAATTGACGACGAGCGGCTGGCTGTCAGGTCTAGAGCCGGATCGATCTGTGAGAGAGAGAGAGAAAGAGAGGCTTATGAAACTGTTGTGAATGTTTTGTAGCGATGGCAGTGGCGGAATTCGGTGTGCCGAGGTGCTGCAGCGTCTCTGTAGTTTATACTACGCCTTGTTTACTGGCGGAGTGCGTGGCCGTGGAACTACAAGTAACGCCACAACTGAAGTTACTGACGCTTGGGTCCACCAAAAAGCGGTAGACTCGTCAGTTTGTATCGACAGTGATTGCTCTGTGCCTTGTGGTAGTGTCGGGACTTGGTGTACTGTATTGTACTGTGCATACGTGTTTTTAGGGCCAGGGTGGAAAAGCTCAGTTCTTTCATCTACAGCTACATAACATTCAGTAGCGCTCATGCCCTCCCTGCAGATGAAGAGTGTGTAATATTTCTCACTCTTTTATCTTGCTAGATGAAAGAGTGAAGAATATTCCACACCCATCGGTAACTAAGAGGACACATGGCTGAATTGGTCAAAGAGTTTATAAAAAAAAGGCTCAATTTAGTGCACATACGTTGATGTGGGGGCTAGCCATGTCAAAAAAAAAAAAAAAAAAAGTGTCATGATGAAATTTGTTGATGATACTTGAAGAGAGGGAAAGGCAGCCTCTCTTCAGGCTACTGAATGTTATGTAATAGTGCATTTAACCCTTGAGCGCCCAGCCCAAATTCGTGCTAGGTTGGACCTTGTTGTAAACAATTTAGTGCTACAAGTTCAAAAATAACATTTAGAAGAGTTAGCCTTTGATCTTGCACAATACTTAAGGTTTGTAAATGTATGAAAAATTTGGTAAACATTCATTGCGTGTATCAAAAGATTATAATGGTCAAAGTCAGCATATTGCTAAAAATGGAAAGGCTAGATTTGGGGCGCTGGGGCACTCAGGGGTTAAGTAGTCCCATAGGCCCACACTAGTTTCTTGACATTTTACACTATATGAGTATCATAATCATTTCAATGAACAATTTTCAACAACTATAACTTAAAGCAAATAAGGGCTTGGCAACAATAATGATGCTGCATTGGAAAAACAAACTACAGTGGTGCTTGAATAACGTCAACACTTTGGGAGCGAATATATTGTTGATCATATCCAAGCATTGACTTTAAAGAAACACTCCATCCAACTAACCTAGAGTACAAAAAAGAGAATAGGGACCTTGATACTATCCAAACATTTCTTGTAGAAAGGTTGATCTTATCCAAGCACCAATGTAGCAGGGTCAAGGGTGTAAATCATGTGAAACCATGGTTGTTACTTTGAGCAAGATTTGGATATTGGACCAAGTGGATGCACAAAATAGATAGCACAAATAGACGTGTCCTTCCTCTCTTGTTTCTTAGGGCATTTTTAGGGTTTTTGACCTAGACTAGAAAGAATCAAATTATTATTTTTCATTTTTAGTAGAGAACATGATTTTAAATCCATGTTTTGATCTCATGTTGGCAACAATGAGTGTCAATGTGTCACCAACAAGTACAAAGTAAGTTTTTTTGTCATTTTTTATTATTTTTTGAAGTCAACAACACATTGACTACATTGGACAAACCATGAGCTCAATTGGGCACTTCAAACATACGAGCAAGCAGACAGACAAGCAGTCCAATGTGACAACCATGTGTGAAATCCTAATATCTAGAGAGTTGCATGCGCCTCCAAGTGGTTAAACAATGACTCAAGAGGTAACTTTTTAGGACATGGCAATCTAATTGTTAATAGCAACTTAAGTGCACTATTAAGAGTAGAGTTTAGAAATTTACCATTACAAGATTGACTCATTTGTGATTTTTGATTTCATATATAGATTTGAAGACCTTGGGTTAGGCTAGAACTATTTGAAGGAGATAACATTGAGCAACTACACAAAAACAGGGGCAGATTCTTATTGGTAACCTTGTTTGTATAAAAAAACTGAGCTTTTGCATCCTAGCTAACTTCACTAACATGCATATGTACTATGTAGTATGCCAAGCCTAGTGCAGGGACGTTTTTTAGGTAATTTTTTGCCACAATATTACCTTATTTTGACATTGCCTATTGCAGTATATTAAAAATATTGGGTAAAAAAATGGATGAAATTGTGAATAGTAGCACAACCAAAACTGATATATATTTTGTGTGATTAATTATTGAAGTTTCCAATTTTTTTTGTCTAATAATACAAATTGCTGTGCCAAACAATTTCACAATCCCTAAACTTATAGAGGCCGTTGCCTAAAAAACTTGAACTTACTTTTGAATCACTCACAAACACTGTCATTTAATACACAATAATATGCAAATTTGCAAAAGATAAAAAAACTAGTATTACCTGTCAAAAATATTGTTAGTAATTCAAGATATACGGTGATATTGGTGTGCTAGAGCATGCACACAAGTCCCTCCAGTAGGGCATCCAACAAGCCCTAAAGAAGCCATTATATTACGCTTTGGCCCCCTAGCAAGTAGCAACTTCAGAAATTTTAATAGTGCAAAGAGCCCTCCATAAAGCATGGAGGCTGTAGGAAAAATAAACACGGAGGGCTCTATAAACTACTCCCTCAGTCCCAAAATGATCTTCCTACTGGCCTATATTTAGTGTCCCAAAATGATCTTCTTGTTGGAGGAAAGAAACTAGCAACACTTGTACATAGTCCAAAAGTATGGGCTTGCCAACCAATCCCATACCATCAAGTCAATGGCCACCAGTACTCTTCAAAAATGCCTCAAAAATTTAATTTTCAAACACTTTGAAACCATGCTTTAAAAACTAATTTGAAACTCAAGTTTTCATAACAATAGGACATAAAACTCTATTCATAAGTCAATTTTTTTGAAAATGGTTCTTTTCAAGCTTAATTTATAACATTTTGTGTAATAGGAAGATCATTTTGGGATGAAGGGAGTATTTTAAGAGAATCTTCTCTTTAATCAAGGTGCCACTTCACTTTATGGCTAAACTTGCCAATATTTAAGTGCTTTTGAATGTCTCCCATTCCTTTTCTTTTTCTTTCCATGTAGAGTGTTGTTGGTGGAAGGAGAATACTGAATCTTGCTATTTAGGATCAATGACTTCGACACCTTGTATGTGGAGCCGTGGAGGGCTAAGGTGAATTTTTTTGTTACGCTAGAATTAAGGTCAAAAATAAGAATTTGCCCTTAATTTGGAGTTGATCGTTTTTTGTTCCTCCTAGAGTTTGTAAACCAAATTAGGGTTTCTCAGTTCAGAAACCCAAATCCAACTGCCTAATGATAAATTTCTAAACTCTTACATTTCTTGACAAATAAAAAAGCAGAGCTTTTTCACCTTGTGTCCACAAATAAGGTATGAGAGTCATAAAGTCCAACGTGAAATTTACTTTTCTCCTTTGTTGGTGTCATGTATAGTATTGCTGATGGGTTGTATGACAACTCAACTATTTATGTGGGGAAAATGACCCTCTATGAAGAAATCCAAGGGTATGTTTGGAGGGCCACTTGTAGGTGTCCTCTCAAGGCCTAGCCACATCAAAATAAACCAGCGCTACAAAACTACGTTTTGTAAAAAGCAAGTGGTGGCATTTACTTTTTTTAATAAAGGTAAACTATTTGAATGTTTGTGTCCAACTTTTTGGTTGCTTCCGAATCAACATGTTTGAGTGTTCATGAACCAACGTCTCCACCTCTAGTCTTGCCCTTGATCAATGATGGAGAGATTATCTTCAGTAGAATAAAAATGAAACCTTTAGCAAAGTGATTATCTTCCAATTTTTAAAAATATAATTTACTTCTTCATCCGTTCAAAACCAATTGGTTTGGTATGTGTATCAAGGTCGGGCCACACCAAACTAAATCAATGTTTTCAAACAACACTTTGTAAAAAAACAAGTGACAACAGTGACAACATTTGTTTTTGTGTGTAAAAATAGATTCTTTGATTTTCTACGCCCACTTTTCTGATTTGTTTAAAACTGGCATTTTGAAGAGTTCACGAACCAATGTCTCCCCCCTCTTGCCCTTGAATGATGAAGGGATTATCTTTAGTTGAATAACAAATGAATCCTTTAACAAAGTGATTGTTCCCCAATTTTCAAAAAAATATGATTTACTACTTCATCCGTTCCAAACCAGCTGTTTTTGCATGTGTAGCTCCGGCATCAGTGGACATCTCCAGGAATGGACCACCTCGCACCCGGTTGGGAAATCCAATCACGATTCACGTCTCCGGTTGCACGTAGTTGTACGATTTCTCGTCCGATTCACGACTCCGGTTGCACGTCGTTTGCATCGTTTCTCGTCCATCAGCGCCAACTCGCTGTCACAAGTTTTAATTACATTATAGGGGAAGTGTACATGTTCTTAGTTTATGAATCTGAGAGTTCCTCGGGTATCACGCTGAGACGCTCCACAGCCTGCTGAGCCTGGCATTAAGTTAGAACATCTCCAGCTGACCTGTAGTTTTTCAAACCGGCAAATTGTAGCAAATTGTAGCGATTCTTGTTTGTAGAGTTGAACAGCAATTTTCTTCACATAACGTCATATTCGTTAATTTGGGCCACTGGGGTATCCCACTTTGTATGTCACCTTAAACCCAAAAATTTACTTAAATCAAATTTGAAGGTATCAGATTTAGTCTGAGCCACTAACATTTTTCCCTCTCAAATTCCTCCTCTCAAGTGAGGATAACTGTACATAAAAAATGCTAAGCTTCGTTTTAGGTGATCACCTAAAACCTTCACCTCAAAATTTGAAAGTCTCAAAAAGTACCCTTTGGCCCAAATTAACAAATATAACGTTACATGTGTAACTAGATAGAATAATGTTTAACCAATAAAAAGCTTACTTGTTTGAAAAAATAAATAGATTCTCCATCATTGCTTACTCAACTTATTAATTGATTAATTAAAGAAAGAGTAGCTTGTAGAGGAATTGCCATGCACTTGGAAAATGCAAATTTTACAGTGCAAGAGATAATATTTTGGCGAGTCTAAGCATTAACTGCCTCCTTTTCATCCAAAATTGCACATAACACGGTGTTTTTCCATATGGGTGGAGATGCTCTTACCATGTGCAATCAATTTGGAGCATCGAAGACCTTGATAGAATCATCACAGCCTTGGAGGGGACTTAAAGTTCTAAGGTAGTTTGCTCAAAAAGCGTCCCCTCACAAATAATGCTTCTCAGAGGTAGCCCAAGAACGGATATGTGGTGGTTCTTGAATGGACCCTCCTTAGTCTTAAAAGAAAATGTGTCATTTATTGCAAGAGCCAATCTCACTCCTTGAATTCACCTAGTCTCTTTATAAATTACGGAGGGATGGTTTATGAGAGATCTAGAATCACAAATAGGTACCTACTACACAAAACTTTGAAAATTCATCAACAATTCAATAATGCTTCAAAAAATATGAAAAAAATTAGGTTACATTTAGCATCCATTTCTCATTGTCTAGAAATTAGACAAAAATCTTCTTGTCTTGGGAAGACCATGAAAAAGTAGATCAACCCTTAAGCTATCTCTTTTTGAGCTATCTACGGCTACCTTATTGTGGAAAGAACTGGGGTCAGCATCTTGCGGCCCTTTTTCCTTTTTCTTTTTTTCTTTTCTTGTTTTCATTTCCCTTTTCATGCACTGTACACACTAAGCCAACTAAAGTAGTGTGTTCCAAAAGCGTTTGGGTTCTAATTGCGCTCACAGTCTAGGAAGGCTTGACATTTTCCTTCAAAAATTTATTATTGTTATTGGTGAGTTAGGTGGGCTTAGCTTATTGTTATTGATGAGTTAGGTGGGCTTAGCTTATTGTTATTGATGAGTTAGGTGGGCTTAGCTTATTGTTATTGATGAGTTAGGTGGGCTTAGCATATTGCTAAGCCCACCTGACTCACCAATAACAATAATAAATTTTTGAAGGAAAATGTCAAGCCTTCCTAGACTGTGAGCGCAATTAGAACCCAAACGCTTTTGGAACACACTACCTTAGTGCAGGCCTCTTTAATTTACATTTTTTCATGAATTAACAAATTAGCCTAATTTATGCACATCATGAAAGTTAATTTGAGTATTATCATAAATTAACAAACTTATTTTTCATGTTTGCATATTTGATATCATATTAATTGTGACAAAGCATTAAATTGCTTGCATTGTGACACCCCTTCAAGTGAGAGGTTGGTTAGTAATTAACAATGCACATTTTTTGAAAGTTTAAGAATAGTGAAGTCAAATTCAACTTTGACCATACTAAGGAACATGGTAGCCTTGTTGCCACAAGTTGTACAGTGACTACAATGTGGCATATGCCAAGTGCAAACTTTTTTATATGAAGCAGTGGGCTTAATTTGTGCACATTGTCAAGGCTTAATTTGTTAATTTGTGCATTTATTTTTAGAAAACGTAAATTAACCCTTGAGCGCCCTAGGACCTCAAATTGGGGCGCCCATAATCAAATTATAGGCCAAATGGTTTCAGATTTAGGAAGTACTTGGGAGGGAGTTGTATAAGAGGTTAGAATGTATGTCATTCATGGCATGGAGTGGATGGATGGATATTGTTGAGTAGTGACGAGGAGTAGGAGGTAGGTTTATCTTGAGTGGTAAGGTAGGCGCACCCATAAGCGTGGAAATAAGGGTTTTGGAGTAGGTAAAACAATTGATTAACTTTGAAAAGAATACTGTAAGCTAGGAAATGGAAACCAAAAATATTGGTATCAATTTCAAGGTTCCAATTGCAAGCATTTGTTCAAAAAGATTTTTCAAAGTCCAAAATCACTAAAATTGTAGGAACCATGTGTAAGAGATGCTAAAAACAAGGCTTGTTGGTTCTTAAATAGTGAGATGAGTACTCAAAACCGCCATGCCAATACCCACAACCATCACTTTGTCACCCATAATTATGACTTAAATATCCATAACCATTTGCTCACTGTCAGTGACGCCCATGAGTGCTCCTACCTTACATTGAAATAGCATTCTCCAGTGTTTTTTGGCACAAGGTGACAACAAGGTTACCGGCTGCTGGGGGTTCGCAGCACGCGGGAGGGCTCACGCAACGCGCGGGAGCGGTGGTGCGGCAAGGGGAGCGAAGCCGCGACCTGCCCATCGGCCGACGTGTCCGTGGACAGGGCCTGTCCTTCCCAGTCACCGACCCAACTCGCACATTGGGGTATCAATTTCACTGGCCCATGTACCCAAAACTGGTCAGAAAAGGTCAAAAATTTGAAGGACGAGAGAACATAGGCCCCCCCCCCGGCCCAGACTGCCAAAATTTTGGGATTTGGTTCAACTTGGAACATTCACGACATATCTCTGAAGTCGGAAATGACCCAAAAAATAGGGGCACCCCTTCTTTTCAACGGTGGGTTGACCATTATGAACTCTGAAATCGTACGGTGCATTGTTTCCAAATTTTGTGGGCAAGTGGGTCATGAACCTACCCTGAATATTCAGCGATGAAATTCCTTTGATGTTATTTAGGCATCTGGGGCAGTCGCTTGTTCTGACAGAGGTCCACTTGGGACCCTTTTCCTCGATCACACAGGGGGCGCTCAGGGGTCAAAGAGGCCTGCCTTAGGCCCGCGTCCGGTCGAGACACGAAAATTGGTTCCTTGTCCTGTGTCTCCGTTGATAGAAACTTTTCTGTGTATTGCGCGTCATCCAAGTGTGTGCCTTTGTTGGACAAGTTTGGTACCACCCTTGGAGCAAGCCCTAAATCTTCACTAACTTGACCGCTGACGTGGCTATATAGGGTGGTCCCCACTGCGGTGAAAATGGATGTAAAAGTACCGGACAAACCCATTGTCTGAACCCAACAGCGGAGAAAAACCAAATTTCAACCAACCACGTTTGAGAAATTTTTGGCCAGACACTAGTTTGAACCGGGCCTTAGTGTGTAAGTAGATTTTGAGCTTCATTGAAAAAATCTTACATTTCCCATTTTCAATCGGTTTTGTATCGCATGCATTGAATATTGTTTATACACTTATACTATACTAAAACAAAATTTTAAAAAAACTAGTGAGTTTTTATCTGGTTGGTTTAGATTTTAGTTGATTTTTTTTTGTCATTTCAGTTGGTTGACTTTCTATTGTTTTCCAGATCTCCCTAGTCCCCACACATTGACTAAGGTAGTGTGCTCGTAAACTGTATCTAAGGGCTGAAATTGAATTTTGGGAGGTGAAACTTTTTGAAATATTTTTCAGTAAATTTTCCTTGAAAGACAAGAGGAATTGGCATCTATCCCAAGTGTTTTCATATTTTATAAAATTTTGTGGAATTAGTTATGAAATTTTGAAGTGGAAAGGTCATAGGTGCTCTAAAACCGCCCACCTCTCAAATGTTTGTTCCATGTACATTGTTGAAAGGCTATGAATAAGACATGTACCAATAGGGTACATTTGGGGAGGTGAGCAGGATTAGAGCATGAGCAGAATATGAGTAAACTACCTTACACACTTGCAAGAATTTTAGCATTTGTCAGGTGTGGTGCTGTTGTGGCACCTTGAGCATTTTGTAGTTTCCGGAATGGCCTTGAGGTGTGAGTTTTGTTGTTGACTATGGAGCCTCTACCCTCTACACTAAATAGTGCATTTAGGTTGATGTCTTAACAATTATGTTGCTTTACCTTAGAAAGTTACCTCATGACTCATTGATAACACCATATTAGATAAATTGGGAAAAACAACACATTTTGGGACTTCTAAGAATTGAGGTGATTAACTTAATTCAAGCTCCAGCGTTTTTTTTTGGTACACATGCCCTCACTTAAGAGGAAGAATTTGGGAGGGATAAAATCTTAGTGGTTCATACTAAATCTAATACCTTTGAATCTGGTTTAAGGTGACATTTTGAGTTTAAGGTGGAGTACAAAATGGGACCCCTGTTTTTCCCAATTTATCTAATATGGTGTTTGATGGAGTTCCATGCAACTCTTTAGATATTTTGATTTCACATGGATTACAACATGGGTGCCCTTGATTTATTTTTCCGCAAACGCGATATTTGTTAATTTGTGAAAAAATGCAATTTTGAAATTTTTAGATTTTCTTTTTAAGAATTTTTTGATGATTAAAAGTGATTTTCTTATAACTCCTTCAAGATATTTCATCATTAATGTAGGATCTTGAAGAAATCATCCTAAAATTCACTTCTAAAATTTAAATCACCTAAAAACTCTTAAAAATTAAAAATTCCGGAGTCTCAAAGTCAGAATTTTTCCCAAAATGGCGTAATAATCTGTACATCATTGTTTTCCTTCTTGAACGCTGATTTACGTCCTCCTAATTCTGTATCTAACAACTTTGTGCAAACCATGCTCACGAGGGAAAACAACACGATTTACCATAATTTGGGAAAAAACACAATTTTGGGACTTAGCACCATATTCATTAAATTGGGAAAAAGAGTACATTTTGGGATTTTTAAAGATTTTAGTTGATCCCTTAAAACCATGTTTGTAGCGCTTTTTTGGGTACATGTGTCCTCACCTAAGAGAAGGTATTTGCGAAGGTATTTGCAAGGGAAAAAATTTTCGTGGGTCAAATTAAATTTGAAAGCTTCAAATTTGGTTTAAGTTAACCTTTTGGGTTTGGGTAATTGCAAGAATGACCTGCTAGTTTTGTCTCAAACACCCTTAGTACTATGTAGTATTCTAAAGTACTATGAGCTTTTAAAATAATTATTTTAAAAATAAAATAAAATATGGGAAATTTGTGAAGCTCTTAAAATAGCATACTTGTGAAAATTCAAACCTAGAAAAAATTTATTCTAAAAGTTTTGCACAAAACAAAATCACCAACAAAAAACCAATTTCTTTCTTGCTTTTTAGAAAATAGTAAAATTATTCAAAAAAATAAAATAAAAAATAGCCATTTGAGAACCCAAATACATTCTCATGGTACAACTGCTTTGCTGAGGAATTATTTGTGTTTTGTCAATGAAGGAAGATAAGATGCCCACTTTGAGACAACGTAGATGCCATGAAATTTGTAATTTTGCAAAACCCTTCTACAAATGCATGTAAGCATGTTCCATAAACAACATCCCTGATTCATAACCCTAGAAAAGCTTTTTTGGACCCAAAATAGTACTAAAAACCCCCCAAAATGGCCAAGGTAGACACCTATTTGGGGATTGCTTAAAAATAGCAAAATAATTTTAAAAAACTCCAAAAAATCATTGAACGTTAATAACTTGCATGTTCACTTCACTCTAAAACAACAAGTCAATATGACTTCTTTTGCAAAAGTTACAAGCAAAAAACAAGCCACAAAAGGTGAGGGGGACAGAATGTAGTACATGTCATTCTTGCAATCACCCGTTTAAGGCAAAATTTAGTTTGAAAATCGCCTTTTCCCAATTTAATGAATATGGTGTTACTTTGGGTTTCACACTTTCACGTTCAGATTGAATGATTAGTTGATGACTAGTTACTGAATACTCACTTTCAAGGACACAAAACCACCCAAAAGGCCCAAAATTGACGTCATTTTACCAAAATCTGATGAACATCGTCATGTTAAAAGGAACTCCAAAATCGATTCAACGAGCATCACAATCAACCCCTGAAGGATTGGTGTGTTTGTGTTATGGATTTGGCTCAAAGAACATCACCTGCTGAGATTGGGATGTGAGCAACAAATCTGAAGAGTTTTACTCAGAATGTCACAGCAAGATCGATTTTGGACTCATGTCTGCAACAACCCAACCGTGAGGTATGGAACGTTAAAAACATGCGAAACTCCATATTCGTTAATTTGGGAAATCAGGTGTCCCACTTTGTACTCTACCTTAAATCCAAAAAGTTACCTTAAACTAAATTCAAAGGTATCAGATTCAGTCTGAGCCACTTAGATTTTTTCTCTTGCAGATTCTTCCTCTCAACTTGAGGTGAGGACACGTGTACAAAAAAATGCTACAAGTTAAGTTTGAGGAGACCTCTTAAAATTTTCATTTCAAAATTTGAAAGTCCCAAAATGTAAGGTTTTTCTTAAATTAACGGTGTTGCAAATTGTATACCACTATTGTGTATGAATTATAAACATGTCACAAAGATATATTGGCTTTCAAACTTCATTAGAGGAAAAGTGAGTTCGAGAGAAGGCCTCCCAATCTTAACACACTACCATATTTATTAAGGTAGGAGAAGCATAGGTAAGGTACTTACACAAGGGACTCTATGTTGTGTGGAATACCCAAATGTACCATGCTACATGACAAAAAGATTTGATGATGCAAAGTAATATTGTAACATGACTATCAGTCTATCAGACTATCATTAATGCAAAGACCTCTAGTGGGACACAAGAATAAACTACAATTAGAATTCCCGATTAAACAAGAACAATCATCAAACAAAGAGAGTATAAAATTATGAAAATAAATTATCCTCATGAAGTACTACATCATGAGTTACAAGTGGGTATAAGACATTAATCTCTTTTTGATTTGAAAAAAAACATTACATTTAAATACTTTTGACTTCTCTAGCCACCTCCCTTGAGGGCCTTCTCTTGATCTCATTTTTCCAGTAGTGTTACGAATTACATGTTGAAGGCTTGCACCAAGTTAGAATTCCTACAGACAGTGCGTAACTATTCCTTGCGGACGTTGTTGTTTTGAACACGCTCCATATGTTGTAAACAAATGCAGCAATCAGGAGCACATGCATCCCATTGGAGTTGTAGATTTTCCAGTCAAACCACAGACATACTATATTACTATTGGCTTAAGTCTACCAGCTTTACTGTATCTTCATTGACTGTAGGTGGCAGTCCAGGTGCTTTTCTACCACCGTCATGTTACCATATGTTCGCACGGTCGGTCACGGGGATCACGCCTCCTTGATACTGTATTATATATATGTGCCTCTGGACCATATTTATGCAAGAATGTAGGTTCAGTATTTAAGAAGCATTGATCCAGTGCAGCGAAGACCATTGCCTTCTTGCAACTGTTATGTCATCGCAGGCTTTTCAACCAATTTGCGACTAAGGTTCAGGTCCGTAAGAATCTTGTTAAGGATTTGATTCAGTCGGTAGAATTTGCTTGTGTTGTGATTGTCGAAGAGCGTGGACTCATGGAGTCAGAGTACTACTTGCACACAGCAAACTTTTGTTAATTTCCCTCTGTCAGTTTCAGGAATTCTTCACATTTTCCTTGTGAGCGGTTAAACATTTCTGACTATTTTGTCTGTGATTTTTTCCTGTTAGACTTAGTACACAAGGAATTCATATGCAAATCCGTACAAGAAAATTGACGAGAGTTTGCTGTGATTGTTTCGACATTTTGTGGTTTGCCATGAAGTACGTGGAGTTTTTACGTAAATATTTGGGTTCCAAGAAAGGTGGTGAAGGTAGTCCTCCTTGAGTCTGTTTTAGGATGCCCATGCAGTGCATGGTAGTTTTATCGTGGAAGTTCCGCGAGACGAGTTGTTTTCTGCATGCAGTTCTTGCAAACTGTGCGCAAGTCCGTTTTGGTGCATTTTGCACACGTTGTTTTATGGGAAATTTTTTATGGATACACCTGAAATTTGCCATATTTGTATGGATACCCTTGGCTTTTCAGAAACTGCACAAATATCCTTGGAGGCTTGGACCATAATTTTCCAGCCTTTGTACTATTGTGCATGCCATTTCTTTCTCCCTTGTGCGTAAGCTGCGTCATTTTTGTTCTATTGCACTCCTTGTTTTAACATTGGTCATGAAAGCAATAGCTTGCTTAACAAAACAAACACCTGAAAATTACGGCCCAAGGATATTTGTGCAATTAATTTCTGAAAAACCAAGGGTATCTACACAAATATGGCAAACTCCACGGGTGTCCATCAAAACTTTTCCTGGTTTTATTCTATAAAAGGAGGTGACAATGAACGGGATGGTTGGACTGTCCGTCTTGGTACTTTTGGTTTGTTGTGATTTAGAGTTGATAACTGGAGATTTCGGTGTCGAGACTCGAAAGGGATGGCGATGGTGGTCGCCTTTGGCGCTGCTTTTAGAACTTAAGGTGCCCGATATTTTGATCGTTGAAGTTCGGCAAGTTGAGTTGTCTGGTTTCCCCTGTAAGATGTATTAGATAACCGATGAGCTGCACTAGTGGCAAATACGTTACCGTACATAATTGGTTGTACATTTTCAGTCACAACCTCTGATCTTCATCATAATAATTTTTTTGTAAATTTCTCTGTCTCATTTCAAGAATTCTTCACATTTTCTCCATGAGTTGTTAAACATTTATGTCTATTTTTTCTATGATTTTTTCTTGAAGGTCTCACATTTCCATGTTAAAACAAACTAAGATAATTCATATGCAAATCCCTTGACAAAAGTTTGTAATGCATGATTCAAGGATGTAGGAAGCAAGTTGAAAGGAAAGAAGGTTATGAGCTACAATTTGTAGTGACAATGGTGACGGGTTGCCAATGGGTCAAAACCACATTAGCGTAGAAAAGTCAACAACCTGTTATGTAGTCAAAACAAGATTTTTTCTTGCTTGTTTCAGAGGTGGAGCTTTGGTGTCATCACTGTCATAATGCGTTGTTCCTTAAATTGGGAAAATTATTACATTTTGGGACTTTTAAAGGTTTCAGGGGACCACCTGAAACCTAGCGCACCACATTTTTTTTGGTACACGTGCCCTCACCTGAGAGAAGGAATTTGCGAGGGAAAAAATCTTAATGGCTCAAACTAAATTTGATACCTTCTAAAATAGTTTAAGGTGACTTTTTGGGTTTAAGGTGAAATACAAAATGGTATCTCTGTTTTTCCCAATTTAACGAATAACGCGTTTCATGTGCTATTATGCTAATAATACACTGACATCCCGGTTCTGTTCGCGAAGAGACTGACCTACATGCTGTTTCTATTGCTGTGAGAACAGAACTGTTCTACAAGATGAGTGATTCCAATCGCTCAGGTGGGGGGTGTTGTGGGTGCCTACGATCGTGCTGTAACTGCTGTTGGAATTTGTAAGTCCTATTTAACCGGCCTTTCTCGCTCTTAATTACGTCGGGAGGGTCTTTACCATATGTTCAGTATGGTTATCATATTGGACCTCCCGTCAGTCTGCTTGAGTATAAGGTAGGCGCACCCACAAGCGTGGAAATAAGGGTTTTGGAGTAGGTAAAACAATTGACTAGCTTTGAAAAAAATACTGTAAGTTAGGAAATGGAAATCAAAAATATTAGCATCAATTTCAAGGTTCCAATTGTAAGCATTTGTTCACAAAGATTTTTCAAAGTCCAAAATCACTAAAATTGTAGGAACCATGTGTAAGAGATGCTAAAACAAGGCTTGTTGGTTCTTACATAGTGAGATGGGTACTCAAAACCTCATGCTAGTCACCCACAACCATCACTTCATCACCCATAACCATCACTCACTCACCCACAACCATTTGTTTTTTTATTAATTAACGTTGCCACTGTCACGTGATGGCCATGGAGACACAACGCTTATGGATGCTGCTACCTTACATCCAAAGTGCTTGATTGAGGTCATGATCAGTCTAATAAAGTCAACTCATAGTTGATTATGAAAAATGATACAAAATGATAAAAAAACTTACTTTGTACATGTTGATGACACTTGTTGTTGTCAATTTGTCATTATGAAGTCAAAACATGGATTCAAAGTCATATCACATAATAGAAATGAAAAATGATGATTTGGTTCTTTTCTTTTCAGGTCAAAAACCCTAAAAATGCCCTCGAAAACAAGAGAGGACATGTTTGTCTGCTTGTGCAGTCTGTTTTGTGTGTTTGCCTGTGCTATTTCATAGCAAAATCTCACTTGAAGTAACAACCTTGGCTGGATGGCAGTCATGGCACTGAAGCTACAATCATCTTGCACCATGCATTTTCCAAAGTACCTGAGATTGTTCACGTAACATTAACTAAGGAAGCCATTCCCATACCCAAGCGTTTAAGGATTTGGGGCACTTCAAGTTCTTGGAAAATTCAAGAAAAAAATCAGAAGAATTAGCCTTTCAACAAGCTATCATGGAATGTAATTTTTGTGGAAAAAAAATATTGTAGATTATTTTATATTAAAGGGCAAAGTTGCAACTCATAGGGTCCCTATTAACGACTCTAAACTATGGTGACTACCCTTGAAACAACTTGGATGTGTTCCTATCCATGTACTTGCAATCCTAATCCTAAGCCTCCCAAACTAGCTCCTAAACTAACATACCTTCATATTCACTAAAATGGGAGTTTTCCATTGAAATAAGAGGTAATATAAAGGAATGTTGACAAAAGGTTTTATGTCAATTCAACTCAATTTGAGCTAAATTGACATAAAACCTTCCATATATGACTTAAAATTAGAAGGTTTTACTGCAATTTGCAATAAAACCTTTCAAAACTAACCTAAAATTGAAAAGTTTTTTGTCTCCTTTGGTTATTTTGGGAGGTGCGCAATCTCCCATTTTAGTGAATATCACATGTCATGTGGTATGATTTGCTTGTGCAAGTGACATTCATTGCTCCACTTTGGATCCACAATGAGTGGTGTAACACCTCAAAAATAGGTTCAACTTTGGGGACCCCTTAGGTATGGGGGTGGTTACCTTACCGAGGTGGGGAGTAATATTGTGGTGATCAGTGTTTGAGATCGCTGAACCGCCTTTGTGGTGTTTTTTGCAGCTGTAAAGGGCTGTTCTGCTGCTTTCAGGTAGCAAGCTGTCTAGCAGGAAGTGGCTGCTGCATGATGCTATAGTAGTTCTCGGTCGTTGATCGTCATTTGGTTGGTCTCAGGATGATTTGTAATCCTGAGTCCAAGATCGATCTTGCTGTGACATTCTGAATAAAACTCTTCAGTTTTGTCGCTCACATCCCAGTCTCAGCAGGTGCTACTCTTTGAGCCAAGTCCACAACACTAACACACAAATCCTTCAGGAACGCGATATTTGTTAATTTGGGAAAAACAACTGATTTTGAGATTTGGGAATTTTTCATTTTTAAAAAGTTTTTGGAAATTTAGAGTGAATTTTTTTATGATTTCTTCAAGACTTTACACCAATGTTGAAATATTTTGAAAGACTATTCAAAAAACCTTAATGTAACGCACCAAAACATTCTCACAAATGTAAGATTTAGTAACTCAAAATTGGTTTTGAGAATGGGTTTTTTTCCCCAAATAACAAATATCATGATCAGGAGTTAATCGTGAATTTATGATGCTTGTTTCATTGAATTTGGAATATTTTCTCCTCGTGTGCATGATTTGCACAAAGCTGTGATGTAAGGTATGTACTCCCATAAGCATCAAACTAAGGGTTTTGAATATGATGAGTATCAATAAACAGCTATAGCAAATTATAGGATCCTATTAGGAACAGAAAAATATTGAGTTTGCACTTTTGAATGTATTATTTGGAATTTTGGATACTGTGAGATTAATTTGTGAATTTTTAAAGAGAAAACTACCATTGCACCCATAACCATTTTCAAGATTTCATGATTGTATGTTGTACATCCCTGTCATAACATATATGCACTTCCACAGATTTTCCAAGACTTCAAAGGTGATGGTTATAGGGACAGCGGTGCTCATGGGTGTACATACCTTGCAAAATTGTGAGAACGTAAATTAGTGGTAATGAAAAGGAAAACAATGATGTATAGCTAAACCCTTTAAAGACCACACACTTTTTCACAAAATCCACTAGAAACTAGGGCAGTAAACTGAAATGTGTAGTTGAATCAAATGTGAACCTAGTTTGCATAATCCAACCTTATAAATGGCAAGAACACCTTATTTTCTATAGACTATCAAAATCTCCATCGGATCTACCATTGGAAGTGAAATATTATAATGATTAAGTGAGCTACAAGTGGAAAATCTCTAATATCTCTAATTTTTCATGCTTGTGTGGTTTTGGATTTTACTGCTTCATACAAGCTTTGCTTGAGAAGAGCCTTACATTTCTAGAAAGCTGGGTTTCTCACCTTTCCAATAAGACCAATTTCACACAAAATAGACAAAAATAGTAATCACAAGGTATAGCTAAGTGGACAAAAAGGGTCAAAAATCCCACTTTCTTTGCTACCCTAAAATAGTTTTACAAGAAATTTGATAAATGCTATGGAAAATTTAATTGGTGAAAACAATCAAGAAATGTCCTTAAATGTAGGATGACAACTTTTAAAGATGAAATGATAGCACATTTTCAATAGATTTTCAAATATTACAATTATACTACTACCATATAGAGAAACAATACAAGCGTATTTCATAAGCAATTTGAATTTTTTTAAGACAACACAATTGAAATGTTGCATTCTTTTTGGATGTTTGATGTATTGTGTTGTTGCTTTGATCCATTTTTGACCAAATATGGATACATATTTTGAGGCTAGGCTGTATGAACACCATATTTATCAACTCACATATCCAATTCCATTGCCATTTTTTTGGTTGGATGCAAAATTCTTGTGACCACAAGTGTTCTTCAAGAACAATTTCCAAATTGTTGCATAATTTTACTGTATAGGCCAAAAACCGCTCTGCTGAACCAAAATATGATTCGGTGGTCTCTAAAGGGTTAAGCTGTTCCTCTGCATTCATGGTTGCCAGCAGTTTGGATATTCCTAGTTTTTGTAAATAAAAATGCGACCCTACTTATCATATTATTTGGGAAATCTTCATCTGACTTAAATATATTAGCAAAGTTTCATGTTGGATATCAGCCTTTGAAGTAGCTGAAACCTGAAAGTGTTGTACGTAGGTGGATTTTAATTGGAATTCTACTCACAAGATATTTCAATTAGTGGGAGATTTTGAATAGTGCAACACTCATTCACACTATTTTGTGTGATTTCTGTTTGAGTATGTGAAGTTGTGGCAGTATCCTATCCTTGTTCACTAAGCCCGGATTTTGGCCACAATCATGTTCCATCTTTTGAGTAATGACTTGGTGGTGCAACCTTTGTAATGCAACATTTTTCACACATTCTAATTGAGATATTAGGTTGCAAATTGTCCTTGCATTATTAGCCACTTGAGTCACACTATTTGAGATAGCACCTATAACTCTATAAGATATAAATCATAGTAACACAATATTCATTAAATCAGAAAAAAATGGATTTTTGGGAATTGTGGCCTTTTTTTGTCAAGTGTGCACTTGATTGTTTTCCAATGAAATGAGATATATATCTTCCAAAAATACGCTCCTTATTACCCAAGAAGCCAAGAATCTTCCAGAAATATGCTCTTCATTACCCAAAAAGTCAAGAACAAGACCTATTTGTTCCACGAAATAACAATATTTCTGAAATGTTGAACACAAAGATCATTTACTATGTTTAACTTGCCTTCTTAAACATTTAAGTTGACCTCCTTAAACGTTGAAGTTCACCTGAGAGGTTTTAGGTGAAATACAGTTTGGAATTTTTTTTTCCAATTTAGTGAATATTGTGTTTAGTATGATAATTGAACCTAAGTTACTAATAAACCACTTTCTTATTGCGTTTAGCAGACACTTATTCCTTGAAGTAGTGTAAGTTAGCATTATTAGTGCAAGGCTGCACTAAAACTAAAACAACTTGTGTAGATCTAGTTATTAAGTTTTTGTAGATTTTACAACTTGGGTGCTCAAAACCTCAATCATTATATCAAAGTTGATGCCATAACAAAATGTAGGAATGCAACTCCTAGTTCATGGCTTCACGTTATGTTTACTAAAGTTTCAGACATATATCTACAAATCATGCCTTGACAAGAAAAGTAGACTGAGTGAGTAAGATTGTCTCGTGCCCAATGGAATTTGAGGCGTGATGGCTGCTGACTCTTATCAAACGTTTTAAAGGAGTGTCAACTGTGGAATTTCTATCAAAATTGGATGAATGACAAATCATTAGAAAGCTCTCAATGTTCACTCCCAGTTCAATGGTGTGTTCCAAGCCCAGTTTGGAACTAGAATGCAAATTTTAGTACCTCTTATGAAAGATCTTACAATGGAGGCGATTTTCTAATGTAGGTCAAATTCATTCACCGAATCCGGTCAATTTCTCTGTCAGCAGAATTCCTTAAAACATGAGCTTTGTCCTTAAAATTTGTCAGCCAGATTTAGGTGATTTTCCTTTTAACAATTAGTCACGCTTTTGTGCATGAGCGTGGTTCAGGATATTGGTTTACTTATTTTGCTCCTTAACCCTTAAAGGACTAACCCTGAACCCGTGGCCAACCTGGGGCTTAGATTGAGGAGAGTGCACTGTTCATGTGCAATGAACAGCCTATGGCATGTGTGCAACAAAAATAATATTATCCTCAAAAGAAGGAAAAGTCAATAGTGTATCCTGCCCTCACAAAAAGGGCAGCAAAGGCCTCGTACATCTTTTTACAAATTGGTGTTTTAAAAAATATGGAGGCATTGAAAACAACTATTTTTGACATTCAGTGATGTGGCACATCTCTCTTACCACTTTCAAGAAAAAATTTGAATTTTTTTTTCCACCCTTGGGGTGTGTTTTTGGCATTGAAGGGACAATTTTTGTCCTCTTGGACGATTAGGGGTTAACATATTTGGCTACACATAAAAGTGAAACACAGATTGCAGTGGGAGAATTTTCACTAACAAATTTTTTGCTATGATTCTGTGCTACATGTAAAAAGTTTGGAATCTAGTATTAGTACAAAATATTTTGTAATGACATTGGCAAACATTTTTGTTATTTCTCACATTTGACCTACTACATTGATACTTGGATAAAGTCAACCTTCATAACAAAAAATAAAAAACATTTGGATAGTGAGTGATTGCAAGAAACACTTGTACTATTTTTTGTCCCCTTGGTCTTTGGCAAGTGGTTTTTTGGCTATAGCTTTTGCAAAATAAACTTTTTCTTACTGAAATTTGAAATGAAGGTACTTGTAATAGTCAAAAATATTTAATGATTTTTTGATTATTTGTAAAATTAGTTTTCTATTTTTAAATAGCCCTCAATTAGGTGTTTACTTTGGCCGTTTTGGGGGTTTTGAGTACTATTTTTGACCCTGAAATGCAATTATGAAGGCCAAAATTCACAAACAAGTTCTTGTACTAAAGTTACACAATCCTACTAAAGTTTTTTCAAAAGTAGTAAAATATCCACCTCCTATGTGTGCCTAAAGTGCACTACTTTTAAGCAAGTGCACAAAACACAATTTATTTTTCCCAAAAATGAATTTGATGGAAAAAGTGCACTTTTAAGTTAGAAAAAATGTCTAGTTCTTAGTTTATTTTTTTGAAATTTTTAACTATTTTCTAAAAAGCAAAAAACAAAATGTTCCATTTCTTGGTGTTTTTGGTCTCTCTATTTTTGTGCATAACTTTTAGAATTTTTTTTCTAGGTTTGAATGTTCACAAGTACGTTACTTTAAGTGCTTTACAAATTATCCATATTTTATTTTATTTTAAAAAAAATATTCCAAAAGCTCATAGTACTATCAGTTCTAAGGTTGTTTTAGGCTGTTTGAGACAAAGCTAACAAGTGTTTCTTGCTTTGACACTTGTTAAAGTCCCACTTTTTTTGTTTTATTTTGAAGCTAGTTAAATGGAATGTTTTTTTAAAGTCAATTCTTAAATATTCAACACATTTTTCTTGCCCAAAGCATTGACCTCATCCAAACATCATTGTGCCACATTAACCCCAAGATGACATGGAAGACAGAATGTGTTCTTGACCAATTTTTGAAGTTAAACAAAATTTTACCAAATTACTATATTTAGTAGTTTGTTTTTTTGAAAGATTCTTTTTGAAATTTAGTTTTAGCTTCAACAATCTGATTCTGCAAATGATTGATTATGATTTTTCTATTCAAGATTTTGTACACAGGTGTCCATTGCAATCTTGGTTTATGTAGTGTTGAGGGCTCTTGGGAATGAGCCTCAAGTACACTAGATCTTTGAGAAAAATCACATTAGAAATTCATTTAAAAAAATTGTAGAGTAGATTTTGAGAGGTCATCAATTGATTGGGGTTATGCATATTAGGCCCTTTAACCTCATATTTTTTTGGTGACCAAATTTTTAAATTTGGCATGTGAAAAGAAGATTGAAAGACTTCAAATTACTTTTACAATTTAACACCCTCATGATCAAACATTATAATCTTTCAATCCATAAGAAATATTGTTGTGTTTTCTTTTCTAGTGTGATCTCTAACATGTCTAGTTTGATTTTATACGATTACAATTCAAAAAGAATTGATACAACATATCAAAATGCTAGCTTTTTGTTCAAATTAGAGCAAATTTGTAGAAGCTCACAAATTTCTAGGGTCGTTCTGGGGTTAAAAGAAGACGTTCATTAAGTAGTTCCTTAACCCCAAAACGTCCCATCAACCATCTCTAACCATATGTACAGCCGTATTTGAGTTGCTCTAAGGGCTTTCCAAAAAAAATTATGCACCCACCATCGTATAACCCTTCAATATGTATGATTGTAACACTTAATTTCCAGCTAATTCAAACCTCTGTATTGATTGCTACCATATTCTCTATACCTCAAGGGCCCTTCAGGGGTTAAGTACTGACTCGAATACAATGAGAATGTACAAAAGCATGCTATAAGCATGCAAGATATTTTCATTATTCCTAAACCATATCTTCATTGTTGCTCTACCATATTTTCATTGAATCTATTTGGCAATCAAAAGATAAATGATTCCATGTGCCTCTCTACTATATTTGCAATAATGCGGGTTCTGAACTTACGAAGCGTTGATCCAGTGCAGTGAAACCCATAGCATCCTTGTGACTGTTGTGTTTTCGGAGGCTTTTCAACCAATTTGCGACTAAGTTTCAGGTGCGTACAGACTCGGTTGAGGTTTTGCTTTCAGTCATTAGGACTTGCTTCTGTGGTGTGATCGTTGAAGAGCGTGGAGCCAGAGTGACGAGGTATGTTATTCTATTCTACTTGTTTCTACGTTTTGGGGTTTGCAATGATGTAGCTATGAGTTTGTATGTACAATGGGGTAGAATAAGTTTATGTCCTCCTCATTCTACTATTCAAAGGATTTAGTATTTTATAGAATGTAGTTGATCTTTTTGTATCTTCTATCACTCAATTTTAATTCCTATACAATCTTAATCAAGCATACCAAATTTGAGTTTCAAAAAATCAAAATCTTATTTTTGGTGAATTATTTTAGATAAAATTCATGGTTTTATATAACAATTGATTAAAAATCATTGGTGATGAATTTTTGAGATTTGATTGCATGGGTATGTAGAAAACATCCATGTACACATCTTTCCTTCTAACAAGAATCTTAAAAAAAATTAAAATTTCCTTCTATAGAGATTTTAGTGTTGGGGTGATCATGACCAAATTTAGTAAAATATTTATATTATTTTTTAATTAGCTTTTGGCAATGTAAAAATATCATCATGCTCAAATGTACAAACTTAATCATAGTGCAGGAGTCGATTAGCAAACTCTAATTACCATAAAGAAATATCTATTTTACTAAATTTGATTATGATCACTTGGATATTAAATTCTCTATAGAAAGAATTTTGAAACTATTTTAAGATTCTTGTTAGAAGGAAAGATGTGTACATGGATGTTTTCTACATACCCACGCAATCAGATCTCAAAAATTCATCACCAATGTTTTTTAATCAATCATTATATAAAACCATGAATTTTATCTAAAATAATTCACCAAAAATAGGATTTTGATTTTTTTGGAACTCAAATTTGGTATTCTTGATTAGGATTGTATAGGAATTAAAGCTTAGTGATACAAGAAACAAAAAAACCAATTGCATTCTATAAAATGCTAAGTCCTTTGTATAGTAGAATGGGGGTGGACAAAAACTTATTCTACCCGACTATACATATTTGGGTTCCAAAAGGGATGGTGAATGTAGTCCTCCTAGACGGACAATGCTATTTAGTGAGCAAAAAACAATGTGAGCCAAGATTTTGTGAGCAAGAATCAATAATGAGCTCAAAATCAATGGAAAATTTTAAAAAACAAAAAGTTTTTCAAGAGATGGACTTTTTTAGTGTACAATTATAAGACCATATGTACACGGTTATAGGTGATGTTCAACCCCTAAATGCCCAAGGCCTTTCTAGGCTTTTCAAAGTTTTCATGAAACTGGACAATCAACCAACCTTTTTATAAATCTCATCAACTTTTTTTAAATTGTAACCATACTAATTTAAACTAGACATGTTAGAGATTACATGGAAAAAGAAAATACAACAATATTATTTATAGTTTGAAAGATTATAATATTTGAACATGAGGGTGTTAAAACTACAAAAGTGACTTGAAGTTTTCCAATCCTCATTTCATATGTCATATCTAAAAAGTTGGTCACCAAAAAAATATGAATTTTAAGGTCATTACATGTCTAAGCTCAATCAATTTACGGCTTTCAAAATCTACCCCTACCTTTTTTTTAAATGAATTTCTAATTTGGATTTTCCTCCAAGCTCTAGTGTATTTGAGACTCATTTCCAAGATTTCTCAACACTAGAAAACTCAAGATTGCACTGGAGGGTGATTCCAAGAAACACCGGTCCTATTTGGTGTTCCCTTCACCTCCTGCAGGTGCTTTTTGGCTTGTAACTTTTGTGCAACAAGCTCTTTTGAGCTGAAATTTCAGACGAAGGTACATGTCATAATTACAAACCTTCATTAAATTTTAAAATATATATATATATATATATATTACTATTTTTAAACAGCCTCCAAATAGGTGTCTACCTTGGCCATTTTGGGGAATTTAGTTCTATTTTGGGTCCAAAAAAGCAAATCTCATGCCACAAATCAGGGAAGTTGCTCATCATAAAGCATTACATAGATGTATATAAGGGTTTCACAAAATTCTAAATTCCATGCCATGCACACTGGCTCAAAATGGACATCCTATCTCCCTACCTAGGGGATAGGCAAAAACATTAATCAGAAATTGGTTTACATGAGGCTATGGATTAGTAGTAGCTCACAAATGGCCATTTTTTGTTTTGTTTTTTTGAAATTTTCTACTATTTTCTAAAAAGCAAAAAAGAAATTATCTTTTTCGGTGTAATTTCTAGCCCTCTATTTTTGTGTATAACTAGAATAAATTTTTTCTAGGTCTGAATTTTCACAAGCATGCTATTTTAAGTGCTTTACAAATTTTCCATATTTTATTTTATTTTTCAAATAATTATTTCAAAAGCTCAGTAGTACTAGTAGTACTACAAGTACTAAGGGTGTTTGAGACAAAACAATGAAGTGTTTCTTGGAATCACCCTGGACACCCTTGTACAAAATCTTGAGTAGAAAATTATCAATATTCCTTTTCAAAATAGACTTTGGAACAAACTTGCATTGGAAAAAAATTACCAAAAATAGTGCTTTAATATATTTTTATTCATCTTCAAAGTTTTGTAAACACCCAAATTGGGTGCCTTGGGCATTTAGGGGTTAATATTTGACAAGAAATTCATGTATCTTTGCTCAAGATTTAGCATTTCCCCCTCCCAGACTCTATTTTAGGATGCAAGCAATACATGGTAGCTTTATTGTGGAAGTTCCCCTATACAAGTTGTTTGATGTTTCTACATGTTTACTACCGCTTTTGCAAATCTTGCGCAAGATCGTTTTGGTTTCTTTTTGACTAGGTTATATTTTACTTAGAGCGATGTGACATTAGGAGTAGTCACCACCTTCTCAAAGAATGAAGTTTTATGAAGAATGAGAAGTTGCAAAGTGGAGACAAGAGTCAATGTGAGCACTTCTCCATGAAGAAAGTGTCACTCCCCTTTTATGGGTGGTGGAGAATGGAGGATGAGTTTACTTAGAAAATGGTGATGTGGTAAGAAAGTAAGTTACGTTCATAGTGAATCAAGAACAAAAAGAGTGAAAGCAAGAAGAGCAAGGTGAAGGGTAAGATTTGGCTATTGAACAAGACAAGCAAACTATGGTTGTTACTTTGGGCAAGACTTAGCTGTTAGATAGCACAGGCAAATGCACAGAACAGATGGCACATGAACATGTCTGTCCTCTTTTGTTCTTTAAGGCAATTTTAGAGTTTTTAACTTAAAATAAGAAAAATCAAATCATCCTTTTTCATTTTTCTATATGATATGACTTTAAATTCATGTTTTGACTTCATGTTGACAACAATGAGAGTCACTAACATGTATAAAATATATATTTTTT
Source organism: Ulota crispa (assembly GCA_963920765.1). NCBI lineage: Eukaryota > Viridiplantae > Streptophyta > Bryopsida > Orthotrichales > Orthotrichaceae > Ulota > Ulota crispa. Next base: position 18,034,645 of record OY987246.1, on the reverse strand, counting down.
TTACCATTTTTTGAAATCAACCATGAATTGACTACATAACACAAACATAAGCTCAATTGAGCACTTTGGATAAACAGGCAGACAAACAAACGGGCGGTCAGCTGTGAATAACAATGGTGACTATCCCGATTGAACACGATGGTTGGAATGTCTATCTTGGTACATTTGGTTTGCCATATTGTAGTTTAGAGTTGGTAGCTGGAGATTTTGGTATCAAGAGGGATGGTGATGGTAGACGCCTTTGGCGCTGCTTTTAGAACGCAAGGTGCCGGGTACTTCGAGTATTGAAGTTTGGTGGGATGAGGCGTTTGGTTCGGCAGGATGTAGTCTGAGGTGTTTTTTTTTGCTTGTTTCGGAGATGGAACTCTCGGTTATTATTTTATGACTTCTTTTTTTGTGATGTCATTTAAAACTTCTGATTCATCTAAAAGGAAATTTTGAGTCATTCAAGATTTTAAAGTATTAAGTATACTGCTAATTATCTTGTCAATACCAATCTATCCCTCTTTATTGAGTTTTTTGTTTATAATCTTAAAAGCTAGAAAAAATATAAAAATAGCATAAAGTGTTAAATCAAGGGCTAACACCACACACTGTTTTGTACAGTAAATCATGCCACTAAATAGCAAACAAAACAAGCATACTAATTACTAAAGCGGATGAAATGTGGGACATAGTATAAACTGATTCTCATAGTTGTAAACAACACTTACCCAAATGTTGGAAATGAAAACTATTCTTCAGAGCTTGTATAATTAATGCCCTTTTATATTAGGGCCCATGTCCAAAGCCCAAGTTGGTCCAATTATTCCAATGGGGCATCAATTGGGTCAAAGTTCTGATTGGACCCAACTCATGCCCAAATTTCAACTCAGCAAATGGGGCTAGTGTTCTCTAGTTGGGTTCTCAAATTGAGGGAATCCAATTTTATTTGGCTTGAGCTTAAACATTGAAACAAATTTGTAATTGTAAGATCTTGAATTTCAAGGTTTTTAGATGGTGTTACCAAAATATATTTCTAAAAAAGTCATGTAAATGTTAAAATATTTGTGATTGAATGTGGATGAGTATGGAATTTTTTAGTTTTTATGGGGCCGCCCTACACTTATAATGTAAAAATGGCAATTTTTGTGTACAAAGTAGGGAAACAACCACTTATGATGAATTAATGTTTATTGTTGTTACTTCAAAACTAATGATCCTCCTCCCAAACCATGACCAAAATTTCACAAATGAGCCTGCAATGCAATAGTCAAAAAGCTATCACCTAATATAAAGAAAAAATTTAGCTCCAATTATTGACTAGAAATCATTATGAATCAAAGAAATTCAATGGTGAAGGAATTCCAACTTGTATGACAAAGACATTCCAAGTGAAATTAGCCCAAAAAAACATTTGGATTTTATTAGATGATGAATTTTCTATAGAAGGGCTCTCATTGCCCAAGGGATCGAGTGCCTAACAAAGATCTTCATTTTGTTCTCAACTTGCTATCCATTTTTCCAATGTGGCAATTTGCCATAGGCTCTTTAATGACACTATTTGTCACACTTTTTGGTGCACAAGAGGCATGCTTGCAATTTAACTTCCACCAAAAATAATTGGAATGTAGTGTGAAGGATGATAAAATTGAACATTGAAGTTAACTTTAGATTTTAGCTTCTCCAAAATTTTAAATAGCCAAATTTATGCCTTCAGCAAGGTTTCAAGATTTACTAAACACCCAAATTTGGTGCCTTGAACAATTGGGGGTAAAATTTCTGATCCTTATTTCAGAAGAAGCCTGGAATGCTGATACCCTTATTAGAAGAATACCAATTTGGAGTGCAGATAATAAGAAAAAATTCCTAAAATGCTGATAACAAAATGAAGCCAAGAATGCTTCTATTAAATTGATGTCAGGGCCACACACCCAAAAAAATTGGTTGGAAATAAATGAAGAAGTAACTTAACCCCTAAATGCCCAAGGGTGTTTTTCTTGTTTTCGGAAGGCAATTTTGAAGTTTGTGATTTGTCTTTGTAAGATTATTATTAGACATCAAAATAAAATTGTAACCGTTGAATCTTGAACTTTGAGACTTTTAGATGGCGTTACCCAAAAAGAATCCAAAATGGCCGTGCCAATTTTAAGATATTTGCAATTGAATGATGATGAGAATAGAATTTTTTACTTTTTTTGGAGCTGCCCAAAACTTCTAATGCAAATTGGCAAGTTCTAGATACAAAATTGGAAAACAACCCTTAGATTGCTTTAGTGTTTATTGTTGTTACTTCAAAATCAATGGCCCCCCTTCCAAATCCATGACCACAATTTTACAAATGAGCCTACAACGCAATTGTCAAAACGCAACCGTCTAATACAAAGAAATTTTGAGCTCCAGTTATTGACCAAAAATCATTATGAATGAAAGAATTTTCAATGGTGAAAGGATTCTAATTTTTATAACAAAGACATTCCAAGTGAAATTAGTCCAAAAGCACTTTTAGATTTTATTAGATGTCAAAATTTCAGTAAAAAGGCCCTTATTGCCCAAGGGAGTGCCCAAGGGAAATCTTCACCTTTTGCTCAACTTGATGCCTGCCTTTTCAATGTGGCAACTTCTCATAGGCTCTGTGACACTATTCACAACACTATTCATGACACTATTCCCGACACTATTCATGTCACAAAATGTATGCTTATAGTTAACCTTCCACCAAAGACAATTGGGATAAGATATGGAGGAAGTTGAATTTGAATGGTGGAGCTAACTTGAGCATGCAACTTTTTCAAAAAAAAGAACTTGAAAATGATAAAATCCGTACCTTCAACAGGGTTTCAAAGTTTCTTGAAGTTTTTTGGACACCCAAATTGGGTGCTTTGGGCATTTAGGGGTTAATTGTATTTTTGAAAAATTGGGAGGTAATCACTTTTTCAAAGTTTCATGTATTGTTCTACTAAAGATAACCTCTCCACCATTCTAGGATAGGAGATTTGAGACGATGGTTTCTAAACTCTCAAAAATTTCGGTTTTGAACAGATCAAAAAAGTGGGCATAGAATGTCAAAGACTCTACTTTTCCACACAGAAGTAAATGTCACCACCTATTTCTATTTCAAAGAGCCAGTTTACTTTGGTGTGGCATGGCCTTGAAAGAAATTTGGAACTGCTGATAGTAAAAGTAGCTTGGAATGTTGATATCAAACTGAAAGAATTCTAGAAGGTTCTCTTAACATGTCCAGGAAAGGTTTGAGAGAGGTCAGAGTTCCATTTCTTAGTAAGTCACATGACATGACGCCTACAGGCTACAAGTCCCAAAGTGACCTCATAAGGGCTTCTCCACCACGTCCGCCAGCCCACTTCCAGAGCGCCAGCCTAGCGGGGTGCAGAGAAAAATAGCCCCCACCCGGCGCCGGCAACGCCAGGCCGGAGGTGCGGTCTGGTGAGTTTCGTAGTTCAACCTCGTCATATTCTTCTCAAATGGCGGCCTAGTAGGCAAAATGCAGGGCAGACGCACAAATGCGATTCTGACACGTATTGCATGGAAGGGAGTACAAAAATAGCGTTTGTCAAATCTAAGCGGGCCAGCGGCCAAGCTCTGGCCCGGGTGGGCTTCAGGAGCCTCCCCGTCGTGCCTCCCCGCCCAATTGCTTGGCGGGTTTAAACCTCGGCCGCCATGCCAGGGTAGAGATGCTCTAAGTCATGCCAGGGTAGAGATGCTCTAAGTCATGCCACAGTCCACATGGTTCAAGGCAGCCGGTTTGGAATGGATGGAGAAGTAAAATGTATTTTGGAGTATTGGGACCACCACTATGTTCAAGATTGCATGAGTTTCTTTACGATAAATAAACCTCTTCATCATTCAAGGGAAGGAGTTTGGAGACGGACAATTTAAAATAAACTTAAGATTAACCATTGGTTTCAAATGGAACATAAACATAAGAGTAAAAATTCATGAAACCTACTTTTTACACAAAGAAATAAATGTTGCCACTTATTTTTTACAAAATGATGTTCAAGGAAGGTGTTTTATTTTAGTATGGCCTGTCTTTCACTCAAGGTCAAATTTCCATATTCCTACCCATAGTGCACTTACATCCAATTAAAAGGCGTCTTTAGAGCATCCACATTGTTACACGCAAAGAGTTTGACACACTCCATTTTTGGATGATAAATGCTCAAGGCCCCTCAAAATATTCTCTTCACACTCAAACTAAGTGTGTCAAGCAATGTCCCTTCAAAACAATGTTCATCTTAAGTTTAGTGAGCTTTATCCTCCCTTGGCAAATAGTCAAATGATTATTTATGAGGCACATTTGAAGAGCAAGGGTGGAGAACAAGAACTTTGAGGATTCTTCAAAAATTAATGTGAACACTTGGCTAGTTAATTATTAAGTGTCAAAGCATCTCCACTAATGCCCTCCCAAGGTCTAACACATGCCCAAAGTAGATGAAAAGTGCTCAGGGCCCTTTCAAACCCCTCTCAAGAGACTCCATTGTAGCATGTCTAGCAAGGGCCCCTCAAAACACTATTCATCTTAACCCCTAAAGGACCAAGCACATTTTTTCTCAAAAAACACTCAAAACTATCATTTCTAGTGATTTGATCCCAAAAACAATCTTTTTCAAAAAAATCAAATCCAACTGTTAGGATCTTGTAGTAGACTCATTCAAGATCATACCATGAAAATTTTGTGAAGTTTGAACATATAGATCGAGAGATATGATCATCTAAAGGTAGTACATAAAGTTTTTTTACCCATATCCAAAATTTTCAGGTGCCTTTGACCCCACGTGGTAAACAATTTTTGCACTATAGGTGCTAAAGAGATTTGTCTAACATGCTCTAAATCATGTTAGGCATATCTCTCCAAGTTTCTGTGATCAACCAAGACATGGAACACACCCTCCATGGCCATGCATTGCAAACATGCGCTTGAAATTCACACTACATTAAGGTTTTTTGCCAACCAAGTTTTCTAAATATATATTGAAGAATATAAAAATCCAAGCGGTAAATTGGAAGAGTTTAGCTTCATTGACAATCTCAAGAAAGAAAATTGGAAAAAAAAACTAAATCTCTAGTAGCTATTGCAATTCAAAGGTTAATGTATTTATCAAATGCAATAATGTATTTATTTAGTACACTATTGCTTTGGATAGATTCCATTGAGGGGCATCCATTCATTGGTTCCCCTTGGGAGAAGTCAACTAAAAATGGCATGCCCAAGTTGCCCCTCCAACTAAAATTCACATGTTTACCCTTATAACTTTTGAACCATAAATCGGAATTTAGTAAATATTGTTCTCCCACATAACTCTTGCAAAACTCTACATTTAGAGAAAAAAATTATAGAATTTGGTCATAAATTGTAGTAGCATGACCTTGCCCAAAATTCCATTTGTCCCCTATAGGGACAAGTGGTCCTTTAGGGGTTAAGTTTAGTGAACTTTCTTCTTCTTCTTTTATAAGTGGTTAAATGATTATATATGAGACATGTTGGAGTACAAAGCCACCTTTTTAAAACTCATGGGTAGATGAGATCAACAAGTTTAAGAACCCTTCAAAAGTAGATGAAAACATTTGAACGAGTAGGACCGGTGGAGATGCTAAGGGTGCAAGGCTTGATTCTGGAACACCGATAGCTACACTGAATATTGCGTTTAGGTTGCCCCACACTAATTTCTTGACATTTCACACTATATAAAAATTTACTGCTACTACAGTGTTTTTCATCAAAAAGTACTGCAACAAATCATTCTCAGAGGGATTATCATCAATTATGAAATTGTAAAAAGACAAACTAGTGGCTTCCAAGACATAGACCATGTGAAATCTAAATATTTAGTAAGTTACATGAACTTCCAAGTGACCAAGTGATGAGTCCTCAGGTAACTTACCAGGGTAAGGCAACCTAAATGCAATATTCAGTGTATGCCCAATCGCCCACACTCAAGTGACCTACTCTCCTACATTCTCACCTACTGCCGACACTTGAAATGTACCTCTGATATCATTCCTCATTCTCCCTCTAAAGGTACAAAAATGCTAATTCACGAAGAACTTTAAACCCCCATATTGCAGAGAATCTGGACGATGAAGAGAGTGGGTGCTTTGTCCAAACAATTTCTTATTCATTCAAATGAACACTTGAATTTTTATTGAACTACACAAGTTATTTTAATTATTTCACCTCGTACTGATAACATTAACTTGCACTAATCCAAAAAAGAAGAAGAATTTGACAAACTGCACTCGGAGATTAGTTATCAATAATTTAGGTAAATTTAATTTATTGTGGGTTACAATACATAAATGTTATCTCAAATAGTGTGACTCAAGTGACTCAAATTTCAAGGAGATTTTGCAAGCATGTAGACTAAATAAAGAGTTTGTTAAAAATGTCCCATTATGGAGGCCCACCCACCAAGTTGCTCATTGAGGGATTGTGAAAGATTGAGGCCAAATCCCTACTTGCAAATTAAGGGTGGGAAACATGTCACACATATGTAATAACCCCTAAAGGACCAAGCCCCCTTTTTGGGGACAAATGGGATTTTGGGCACGTACCTATGGCTAAACTACTTTGTGTGATTTTTTGAAACTTTTACGGGAGACGGGGAATTCAAAGAATTGTGTGGGTATCTAATTTTTTCCTCATTCCGACATTTATTGAAGAAGTTAATAAAGGAATTTATGAGAATTTTAGTTTGACAAGCAGCTCAAAAACTTCTTAAAAATTTGCATTTTTTTAAATAAAAATTTGAGGTTAGTTCTTTAGATTTATGTATATGTGAGAAGCTTTGAATCATTCAATTCTAATTGATGAGATGAAAGTTATGAGAAGTTTTAGTTTGTGTGTAACCGCAAACTAAAACTTCTCATAACTTTCATCTCATCAATTAGAATTGAATGATTCAAAACTTCCCACATATACATAAATCTAAAGAATTAACCTCAATTTTTATTTTTTAAAAATGCAAATTTTAAAGAAGTTTTCAGGCTGCCTGCCAAACTAAAATTCTCATAAATTCCTTTTTTAACTTCTTCAATAAATGTCAGAATGAGATAAAAAGTAGATGCCCACACAGATCTTTGAATTCCCCATCCTCCATAAAAGTTTCAAAAAATTACACAAAGTAGTTTAGCCATAAGTACATGCCCAAAATCTCAAAAGTCCCCTGAGGGGACTTTGGTCCTTTAGGGGTTAATTAAAGAAGGTACACCCAAGTTAGTATGAAGAGGATCTAGCACAATTCAAAGTCTCACACTAATTAAAATAACTTGTGTATAAACATATTAGAGATGAGGACACAAAGATCCTTTCCTAGATCATGAGGTAAGTTATTTTGTGAGCATAGAATGATGAGCCTATGAGCAATGAGCCAAGATTTTGTGAGCGGGAATCAATTTTGAGCTCAAAATTAATAGTAAAACTTAAAAAGCAATAATTTTTCAAGAGATGAATGTTTATAATGTGCAATTATAAGGTTTTATGTACACACTTATAGGTGAAATTTTATATTTTGACAAGAGAATTACGCTCACGGTTCACGGCTCATGAATCCCTGCTCACAATTTAGCATTCCCCCCTACATCACACCTCTCCCACGCTCTCAATATTTCATTAAATTCAAAATTCAAAATTGTATATCTCAAAAGCTCTTATAATAGATTGGGAATGTATTGGTTTTAGATTGAGGGTGGATTTGTAATGATTTAAAAAGAAATTCAATCATAATTTGATGATTTTTTCAAATGTTTTTTTATTAACACTTTTCCTGATTTGATTCAAGTCAAATTTTAGTGCATTGTGTCCCTCTTTCTATCTACAAGAAGCTTGCTTGAGTTGAGGCAATTTCAAGCTCTAAAAGGTGGTCAAAAGCTAAATAAAATGTTAGTGGAAGACTAGAAGATGAATTTAGCGTATTTGGGTAGTTGCAAGAAACACTTCATAGTTTTGTCTTAAACACCCTTAAAATTGGTAGTACTATGTAGTACTATGAGCTTTTGAAATAATTTTTTTAAAAATATAATAAAATATGGAAAATTTGTAAAGCACTTAAAATAGCACATTTGTGAAAATTCAGATCTAGAAAAAATTTATTCTAAAAGTTATGCACAAAACAAAATCACCAACAAAAAGTCAATTTCTTTCTTGCTTTTTAGAAAATAGTAAAATAATTCAAAAAAATAAAAAATAAAAAATGGCCATTTGAGAACCCATTAAACACATGTACATGGTACAATTGCTTTACTGAGGAATTTCTTTGTATTTTGCCAATGAAGGAAGATAAGATGCCCACTTTGAGACAATGTAGATGCCATGGAATTTATAATTTTGCAAAAACCTTCTATAAATGCATGTAAGCATGCTCCATAAACAACATCTTAGAATTTATAGCCTTAGAAAAGCTTTTTTGGACCCAAAATAGTACTAAAAACCCCCCAAAATGGGCAAGGTAGACACCTATTTGGGGCTGTTCAAAAATAGTAAAATAATTTAAAAAAATTGCAAAAATTATAGAAGGTTTATAACTATAACATGTACCTTCCTCTGAAATTTCAGCTTAAAAGAACTTGGTGCGCAAAAGTTACAAGCCAAAAAGCATATGCAGGAGGTGAAGGGGACAAAAAATAGTGCAAGTGTTTCTTGCAATCACCCATTTGATAGTGCAAAATTGCACTTGACATGGGTTAATGGCATGGAGTTGGAATAGTCTCCCCTTCAAATTTTAATGCATATAGTTCCCCGTCATAAGCTTTTAAAATATGTGATTGGTTTTAGATTTGGTGAAGGATTAATTACATGAGCAAAATTTGAGTGAGGAATGGATCTCTTTGTCCACATCTTATATAACCTATTTATATCACCAACTTTGTGAAACTAAAGCAAATAATGTTTCAGTACGAAGGCAAAAAGAAGGCTCTTAAAAAAAAGTCAACAAACGATTTGGGTGGTAGAGGGTTATTAGCTAAATGGATCTGCAATAAGGTGATTCTGCCTAAGAGTAATATTCTTCTACCAATGAGCTATGACTTCTTAGTCACACAAAGAAATACTCCTTCTACAGTTTAGTTGAAAATACAGAACTAATAATTGAAAGATACATGCAAATGTTACGATAGGTCTAAATGAAATCAAAGGCTTTCTAGAACGTTGCCACGTTTCATCCCAGTTTGTTTATTAGGACGCGCTTGCTTGTAGGTTATCCTACCCTACCTTACCACCAACATCTACTCCTCTTCAGGCGTCACTGCTTGCCCGGAAATTTCAATGTGGAATTATGTTGTTTCATCGGATGGGCTCTTGAACATTTTTTAAATTCTTTCCTTGGTGCCAAGAATTTTTTTAATCCTTGAACGCTACGCTAGACAATGACTATCCTCTACAATATTCTATAATGGTGTAGCAAGTGCCCGTCCATTATAATACTATTTTTAAAAGTTGCAGAAGCCAACAATGCATAATGATCTCATGAAAATTACAAAGAGAACAACATGGAACCTAATTTCATGTTTCAAAATTTTCTCACAATTTGGGTTACTTAAAAATATAAAAACATTTGGTGAGGTTATTTTTTGCCTTCCATGATGCATCATGTATCTATAATCACTTTTGTTTTATTTTTATGTAAAACAACTTTTTTCTCTACTACAAAATGTTTTTTTGATGACCAGTGGACAAAAGTATTCTTTTTGAGCATTTAACCCCTGAGCTTCGAGCCCATATTCATCAAAATCTAAACCCACTCATTTTGAATTCAACCAAATTGTTATCACAAACAAGATTCACAAAATCTAATTGTATTGAAGGGTAGGTGAGACAAGCTCCAAAATATAAGGAAAAGAACAAATAATTTGACCGTACTAGTAGAAAGATTATAACAAGTCAAACAAGAACTTTTTCATTTCTGAGCGCCCCATTTTGAGGTCTAGGGCGTTCAGGGGTTAAGTGTTCAAAAACAAATGGATTGGTCCAAATCATGTACGACACCAGAAGTTTTAGCACGGCTAAATTAGGAATAACTTAAATAGCATTTTTGGGTTTGCTCACAAAGAAAGTCCCTCCAACTATCCCTCTTTCCAAGAACTAACCACATAAGCTGCTTTCCAGGAAGGACCATCGCCAGGACCTATTCCCGTGGCTTATAGATGCGGTTTTGAAGTAGTTGTCCCTACCTGCAACGGGAATGTCACGTAGTCAACAAGTTGAATATTTGAAAATTTTGAATTCACATTTAGATTAAAGACCTTCGGGGGCTTCAAACATGAAATCTGGCCCTCAAACTTCTCACTTCACAGGATTTTCGGCACTAGTGAATTGTTTTTGTTCCCTCGCACGCGCAAAGTCTGAGACACTTGTGAGTTTGTGGAAGTTTCTATGAGAGAAGTTTCGGGGTTTGAGGATGCACGTGAATGAGCTGCAAGAAGCCACGAAGATGAGTTTCTGAAGTTCACACCTCACGTGAATCACGTTAGGAGTGAAGTCCAAAGGTGAGTCACGGCTAGGTTCACAAGTGAATTCACGGAGGTGAATTGTAACATGAGTCACCTCAAAACGTTGATGTTTGAAGCCCCCTCTTGATTCAGTTTACAACCACGAAGGAGGACACGATTGAACAACCTCCACGTGAAAAGCTTAGGAATATTGATTTTCACCCTTGTTTGGCTAAGATTTTCCATGAAGGTAGGAACACCCATAAGCGTTAGTGTCCCCATAACCATCACCTTTGAAATCTTGGAAAATCTGTGGAAGTAAATAGATGTAATGATAAGGATGTACAACATGTGAACATGAAATTGTAAAAGTGGTTATGGGTGCAATTGCAGTTTGCTCTTTAAAAATTCACAACTTAATCTCACAGTATCCAAATAATACATTTGAAAGTGCAAACTCATTTTTTTCTGTTCTTAATAGTATCCATTAATTTGCTAAATGTTTATTAATAGTCATCATGTTCAAAATCCTTAATTTAACATTTATGGGTGCTCCTACCTTAGATGTTGTTTAATTGTGTCCTTCTTTATAGTTTCAGACAAAATCAAAATCTCTAAATCAAAATGTGAATTCAAATTTTCCACATTCAACTTGTCAATGGTAAATATAAAAAATTTACCCTAGGTGTGCATATAACAAACTCCAAGTGTGCCTATATATCAATTCCGTTTAGATTTTACGTGACATTTTCAAACTTGTGTACTGTAATATGTTTTGAATCTCTATGATTGATCCTCACTTTCATATTCAACTTTATTTGTGATACTTTTTCAGTAAGATTCCATGTGAGTAAGGGCCGCAAGACTCGCAACATTATGAAGCATGTACTTGTACGTATTCATACGTTCATACCAGTATTTGTAAAAGTATTCTGTATTCAATAACGCACCTAACACAAAAGAAGCGGGGTAGGTAACCGCGGTCGGCAAGTGGAGGTGACTGCTAACGAAAGCCGCGTGGAGGCTCGGGGACCGATGACCGATGACCGATGACCGAGATCCCTTTTGCCGCGTTTGGCAAGTGCGGACGCGTTTTCGCCTCCTCCGTCCTCTTTGATTGCAAGTGCCTCTCTCTCACACAATCGCGGTGCGAGTTTCCGGAGTTAAGAAGCGTCGATCCAGTGCACGGAATACCATTGCGTTCTTGCGACTGTTGTGTTTTCGAAGGCTTTTCAAACCAATTCGCGACTGAGTTTCAGGTGCGTACAAAATCTGTTCAGGTTTTGCTTTCAATCGTTAGGACTTGCTTCCAATTGTTAGGACTTGCTTTCAATCATTAGGGCTTGCTTCTGTGATGTGATCGATGAAGAGCGTGGAGCAAGAGTGACGACGTATGTTATTTCATTCTACTTTTTCTACATTTTGTGGCTTGCTATGGTGTGGCTTGGACTTAAGTAGAGGTTTTGGTTTCGAAAGTGACGGTGACGGCAGTCCTTCTTGAGTCTGTTCTAGGATGCGCGGTGTTCGGTACGTTTATAGTGGAAGTTCCGCGAGATGAGATGCCTGATCTTTTTGTATGTTTTCTGCCGTTTTCGCAAATTGTGCGCAAGCTCGTTTTTATATCTTTTGCACACTTTTTTTTTATTACTTAAGAAGGAGGTGACGATTGATATGCTGGTTGGACTGTCCGTCTTCGTTCTTTTGGTTTGCTAAGTTATGATTTAGAGTCGGTGATTGGAGGTTATTGTTTCGGGAGGGATGGCGATGGTAGTCGCCTCTGGTGCTGCTTTTAGAACGTACGGTACCGGATCTTTTCATCGTTGAAGTTCGACGGGATGAGTCGTTTGGTTCTGTACGATGTGGTTTGAGGAGGTTTTTGCCTGTATTGGAGGGGAACTTTGGTGTTATGCGCTAATACGGTGAGATCTTGTTTTGTTCGCGGAGAAGCTGACATACTGTTTGTGTTGCTGAGAACAGAAAAGATCTACAAGATGAGTTATTACAATCAAGGACCACCCGTGGGAGCCCCGCCTCCACAATATGGTATGGCTTCATGCCTTGTTTGCTAGTTCTGGATGTCAGCTGTATGGAAAAACGTGATGTAGTCAAGTGTTTAGTAATGAAGACGAGAAAACCGAGTCCAATCTGAGATATCGATGTCCGAGGTCAATTCGAGTTACATATCGAATCTCGTAGCAGATCTTAAGAGCACGAGGTTTTGTTTCTTTCGGATTTTCATAGACTGATAATGCGAGTCGGTCATGTGCAGCTCCCGAGGGATATCCTCCTCAAGGTTATCCCCCGCAAGGGTATCCTCAGCAGCAGGGATTTGCTCAACAGTATCCTCAACAGCAGGGGTATCCTCAACAGTATAACCAGCAGCAGTACCCCCAAGGAAACTCAAACAAGAGCCCGTCGTTCCTTGAAGCCTTGTAAGTCCTACTTAACTAACCTTTTTTCGCTTCTATCTATGTCGTTAGTACCTTGACTATATTCAGTACGATCGTTGCTGGATGGCACTGAAGCTTCAGTGTCCGTGCACCCTGCATTTTCCAAAGTAAGATTGTTAAAGTAGCTCTGACGTAGAAAATATTGTGGCGGTAATTGTTTAAAATCGCTTAACCGTCTTTCTGGTGTTCGTGCAGTTTGGGAGCTCTGTGCTGCTGTTGTTTGCTAGATGCATGCTTCTAGACATCAATCGATCGGAACCTCGGTTGGTCCTATGATGGCTTGTACTCCGGGATGCAAATAACATACTCAAAAATGGTGGTATATACGGATTCCTTTGGAAACGGCGTTGGTAGTACGGACGCGTTGGCAGCGATCATCAGATTTGGTTCTCCGGAATTCTTACTTTTCTTTTTTAAGTATGTAGAATTTCAGCATTTCTGCGTCTGCCCTAAAACTGAGATGCATCAGTTTCTGCATCGTAGCAGTTGTTTTGGTGAGGACAAATTCGTCCGATGTATATGAGGTGTCAAAGTTGGTCTTCTTCATTCAATCCAGATCAGGAGTGCAGTTGAAGCTAGGTTTGATAAATTTGGTATGATTTTTTTGGTCAGGCTTTTATGCTATCACATTTGGTACATACTGGAGAATATATCACTGCTTTTCTAAAAGACTTTGCAAAAGTGTTTCTGGTGATTTGCATCAAAAAGACTAACTACACTCACATTCCTGCAATGATTTTTGCATTATGAATTCTCATTCTTTATCCGGTGATCTTTTTGTATATGAGGTTTACTGACTCTAGCAGTGGCAAAGCAGCCTTCCAAGCTACGTTCGTAACGAACGCAAGAGGTTTTTTCGACAGAACGAGGACGTTATATCTTACTTGTTCAGTGGAACAATTCGAATTGCTTAACTTCTAAATGACCTAATAGCACTCTTGGGAAACGTACCAATTTCGGGCGAATTTCTTTGTGCCTTTTTGAATTTTGAATAAAACTCGCGTGCAACGAACGGCTCTATGGTGCACTACACTAATAATAACGATAAGTAATGCTACATTACCAGTAGTGTTACCTGAACTGAACTTTTGAACTTTTCCCCACTCACTTTTAATGTCAAGTAGTTTGCATTTACAGTTGTCTTCTTAGTGCTCACTACGCCATGTCACCTTTTCCTCTTCTCATACTCTAAGTGCTTGTGGCCTGTCCTCTCCGCTCTGCGTCCGTAACTCACCTGTGCTGCTTTGACCTTGCTCTCCGACCCTTTGCCCAGCGCTCTCCGACCCCTGCCCAGGCACCCATCGTAAGTCTCCAACCTCTTAGCTTCCAGTCGACCTGACTTCGCCTTTACCAACTCAGGTATTTTTTCTTCAATTTAAACTTTTGAACTTTGTTGTGCACCATATTTTTGTTCTATCTTGGCCATGAGCTTGGGAAGAGGGGCAGATACCAAACAAACTTCTCTTTGACGAGTTTATTATTCACAAAAAATATAATTTTTACTACACGAAAAAGTAGATCCACCGATTTGTGTTGGGTGAAATTTAGCTTCACCGGTTAAAATCTGGCATTTCCCAACCGGGTTTTCACTAGTATGAATCGGTTATTTCTTGTAAAACTTTTATAAATATGCTATATCATATTATAATTAGACTTTTAGAGAAAAATGGTTGGTTTTTTATTTGGTAGTTTTAGTTTCAACTAATTTTTTTGCGGTTTCAATCGGTGGACAATACACTAATTGCCGGCTCTCCGCAATCATTGGTCTAGGGTAGTACCCCACGGTCTTTGGTGAGGCCAAGGATCTCTTTGTAAAGTTTTTAACCAACTCAAGCTGCTAGTAACACTATTCTTGGGATTAAGGTAGGACCACCCAAAAGCATTACTGTCCCCATGATCGTCACCTCAAAAATCTTGGAATCTTTGGTAGTAAATAGATGTAATTATAAGGATGTACAACATGTGAACACAAAACCTTAGTGTTGGTTATGGCAGTTTCCTCTTTAAAAATTCACAACTTATTTTCACTATATCCAAATAATACATTTGAAAGTGCAAACTCATTATTTTTCTGTTGCTAACAAGATCATCCTATAGTTTGTTAGATATTTATGAATAGTCATCATGTTCAAAACCCTTAAACTAATGCTTATGAATGTTCCTACCTTGGAGTTAAAATTGCACATTTTTATATATAAAAAGATTGGTACAAGTTTTGCTACAATTTAGTCACATTTGTGAACACTAATTTGCAGAAGTTGAATTTTGAGATGGTTTCTAATTATTGTTAGATAACGAGAGCCCGAACTGGGCATGTAGTGAAGAACTTGTCTGAAAATATGCATGGAAGTAAGACACTTGTAGAATTCTATATAGTTCGTGTACGAGGAAACTTGTGAAGTTGTCTTGATTGATCGTTATGGGGTCCACAGCTTGTGACGTAGTTGTGTTAGGATCCTAAAGAGAAACTGGTGTGTATGGCACCTGTAACTTGGTTGCAATTGAAGAATGTGAGGAACTCTAGGGTGATCTTAGGTGTGCCTCAAAACTGCGATTAGAAATGAAGTGATAGAATGTGGAGAAGTTGTTGAATATATCTAGAGCAAGCTTCAGAGTTTTTGTACACCTATGTATATATCCAGTACAACATGTTGGGGTTTGTCTTTACTTTTTTTTAAAAATTTTGGTGTTGTTTGTGAAAGCCGAATTCATGACTGTTAATGCCCTGCTTATTGCACAAAGCAAATTCTTATCCCACCCATCTTTGGGACTTTGGGCCCTCTTTAACCCTTGTGGGTATCACTTGTTCCATGTTCCATTCCACGGTTGTCCCCATGGTATGAAACATTTTGAGATTTCTAGATTCCGTAAGCGATAAATCCACACCAAAGTGCAAGTAAACAATCTAATTCAAGTTTACATTAATTGAATCCAAATTATTTGAATGTTTATGTTTATGTTTACCAATTAATTCCTATTAGTTGCTATAAAAATTACAATAATTCCATCTTTGCACATAATTAAGATTTTTCATATTGATGGGTTATGTACATTTGTCATAATTTAATAATACAAAATTAAAATGTCACTAAAAATTTAGAAAAAAATATCAATTACTTCTTGTTTATTTTTAATGAAAGATGATTTTTTACTTTCTTATGTTTAAATCTCGTTCTAGGCTTTTTTTTATCAAAAATATTAAACTTTGTTTCAAAAAACTATGTGCTGACGTATTTTTAAAAAAAAATGTTCTATAAAATTTGACTTTGTTTTATATTTTGTATTTCTTGATTTTCCTTTTTCTAGCACTATGGATGATGATTTTGTCTCTCAAGCTCTCTTTTTCACAACCTAAATCCCAACATTGATATTTCACGTGTTTTATAACAAGTTTCAACTATTGCAACACATAAAAATGTTATTGCTTAAGGTAAGAGGCTTGAACTCCATTAGGGCAGTAATATACCTCCCCAAATGAACTCTTCATGTACATGCTTGATTCATAGCCTTTCAGAAATGTACAGTAAGCATACATTTGAGGAAGTGATCCATTTTAGAGCCCTATGACCTGTCCACTTCAAAATTTCATAACTAATTCCACATTGCTCTGAAAAATACAAAATAACTCGAGTTAGATGCCAATTCTTCTTGTTTTTTGAGGAAAATTTACTGAAAAATATATCAAGAAGTTCCACCTCCCCAAAATTCAATTTCAACTCTTAGATGGTTGGTTTACGAGCCTCTTACCTTAGATGTTTGAAATTGAGATATTGCATATTGTTAGATAGGCATGTGCCATTGGAGTATTTTTAGAGCAATTTTGAGATTCAAAAAGTGCCAACCTTATGAAGGCATCACGGTAGTAAATATTCCATGACAAATTCTACAATGACATTGGTGAAGATTCCAATTTAATGCTATCTTGTATTAAAAGTTGTTTTTGGATGCAAAAACAATTGTGTATAAGTATCCTTCAATATGTTTATGTTCAAAACAAATATTTTGCAAGAACAAAGCTTTCACTTGCAATTTTGAAACGCCATTATATGCTCAAAACTTACTCAAATCAAATTCCGTACAGTGCATTGAGAACACAACCAAATACACTTTACTGACATATTAACCATTTGAAAAATGGTCATGAATTTAAACATATACAGACTTTTTTTCAAAAAGTATTTACCATCAAGTGCTATCACCACTAGCATTGATGACAACCTTCATATAGTCTAATAAGGCATGCTAACAATAATAACTTCAATCAACTTTGGAAACGCTTCCTCCTCTGAATAGTTTTGACTAATTCTTCCATGCTTTTCAATAACACTTCATTTTGGACACTATCTTTTACAATCTTCCATAGGTTATCAATAGGTTAAGTAAAAAGAATTTGCAAGCTATGAAAGCTTTTTCATGCATATGCTTGCCTCCAATAATCTGATTCTTTATTATGGTGTATCGGAGCTTTATCTTCCATAAGTATAAGTGTTTCAAGATGATTGTGGAGAAAATAAAAGCCACTCAATTGACTTTCACAAAGTACGTCAACCAAATTCTACATTTTTGTTTATCATGTGATATTACAGGAAGAGGATATTTATCAAAACTGGTAAATGTGCCCCCATATCATTACCGATGAACAACTAGACTTAAATGATGGCACCAAACAATCCAAAGGAAAGCATTCGTGTTGTTTTTGCCATTTTTTCAATTGCCTTGATTTTTTTCCAGTTTCTTATGAAAATTCATTTGTTCATATATTGTTTTTCCAATTTAATGAATGCCCAATTCCAATGTTTTGTAGCAAACGCCAACCTGGTCACCTTGTGCTTTTGACTAAGAAAAGGCTTCTTTGCAACAATCCAATAGGGAATTCAAGACTCTTCATTGTCTTCCTCAATGAGGCATAAGAAACTAACACATACTCCCTCTATCCCATTATAAAACTCCAAAAAACTTCTCCACAAGGAATTAACTGTAGTTTTAGTCATTATGCTAGTGACAAATGCATTCTAGAATCAATATACCACCTACCAAATATGTTCAAAATCTCAAGTTTTTACGTTGTCATTTAGACACCCAAACTCCATGCCAAAAGTATCAAATTTGTGTATATGTTGTTAAGGCTGTCGGCTCCTCATTATTTTAATCTTTGTAATAATGACACATGCATTCTAGAATCAATATACCATCTACCAAGTGTGTGCAAAATCTCTTGCTTTGATGTTGCCATTTGGGCACCCAAATTCCATGCAAAAAGTACCATATTTGTACATGTTGCAAGCTCCTCATGATTGATGATTTAAAGATTAGTAGCAACAATGGTACCTCATATGGGCAAGGCCAAGCTTGTTAGGAGAGGAATGCTCTTTAATTGCTTAACTTGCCCCCATGAGATCATTGGACATGACAAACGCTTTCGTAGGAATTGAAATTAGCAAAAACGAGCTTTTTAGTGGGACAAGAACTATGCCTAATTTGGAGCTTTATATTGGGACAGAGGGAGTATAATTCTTTTCTAATTGCAGCAAGTGGTAGACATCTTTTTTGAGAAAGAATACGATTAAGATATTGTGTATTGAGCTTTTGAGGCCTAATGCTTGACTTCAATGATTGCAAGGTTCCATGAAGGTTGATATTTGCACACCCCCCTAGGAGGTAATTAATAGATTTCTACCATCACAAATATGAATTTCACAATTTTGAATTCAAATTTGGACTTAGAGACTATGGTTTTACTCTAGAACCATAAAAAAGGTTGCAATTGGAAAACATCCAATTAAAAAGTTTATCTTTTTTTACAAACAAAAGTAAAAGTAAAACTTTTTTCTCTAGCTAAGCTTTTTCATTGAGTGTTGTTCAATTGCAACCTTTTTGTGATTCTAGAGTGAATCATGGTCTCTAAGTCCAAATTTGAATTCAAAATTTTCAAATTCAGATTTTTGATGGTAGAAATCTATAAATTACCTCCCAAGGGGTGTGCAAATATCAACCCCCAATGTGCACATATCAATTCCCTTTTTGAAATTCTTCAAAACTATAAAGATTATTTGTAGATTGTGTCTTTCCTAATTTTGTTGCAATACAATGAGTTGACATACCACTACCGTGCATTCTAACAATCATCCATTTTCTCTCTCAATCAACATTTTAGTCAACATTTTAGTCTTCATAGCTCTAAAGCCTTCACCACTAGTGTTGCTTTTCACACAAATTTTCACAATCAAAAGCACCTTCACTTTCACATACACACAAATTTGCACAATTTCTAAAATTTCACCAAAACACACACAAAACACACACAATACAGTTATAAGCTACCACATTGTTTGTTTCTAGCATGTTTTGCATTAAGAGTTTTTTGAAGCTCTTTTTATGAAGCTTTGATTGACAAAAATCTAAAATTTGTTGGCACTATGAGCATTCACATTGCTTTCATGGAAAATGAGATGCACACACAACCTAGGACTCATATCAATGCATTTCAAAATTCACATCCAAGTAGCTTTAATTTATAACTAGTTGTCATTCAACAAGTAGAGAACTTGATTCTCTTCACTCGGATGGCAGTTTTATTTAATTTAGACATGTGAGGCAAAAAATATGGCACTTTAAATTGCTAGCTTATTTTCATTAGCAATTCTATTTTGACAATTTGAACGTATACTTACGAAAGGGTAATGCACAAAAACTACATCAAGACGAGGTCACAAATGCTATGAGAAGGTTCAATGAATTGAACTTTAAAGTATTTAATACATTTGAATGGTTCAAAAAATGGGAGTTAAATTTTCTTCAAGTTTGCTAATTGAATTAGCATTTAGAATATTGTTAGCTTCAGATTTTATATACATAAGTCAATCTAGAGATATTAAAATAATATATTGCTTCTAGAAAAAGATATTGTAGTTAAATGCAACAATTTATAGATGTTCATAATATATTTTTATTCTCTCAAAGTGATAGATTGAAATGTAGCATGGAAAACAAACAATTGATTGAAATGCAAACTACATATTATTTGGGTTTATTTCATAGAGAGTTTCAATTTGATTTATTAGTTGAAATCTCATAGAAAACATTAATGAAACCTATTTTGTTATTAATGTTGATAGTTTTTGTACTTTAAGATTTTAAATAGACAATTCAATGAAATATGTTAAAATGATTCTAGGTGGAAATTCTATGATCGTAAAAATCTTCAAAAATTGTCACGTTATGATAGAAGCTTCAATGTTAATATTTACTAATGTAGATAGTAATTATTCCATTAAAAACCTTAATAATGATGTTCTTGGAGTAATACATAAAACAAAACCAAAGAATGGAATGAATCAAGTTTTTCCCCCTTAGTACTTTGAAGAACCTTAAGCATTTCAAGTTGATGCGCAACAATGAATTAAAACTATTTGAGTTTAATAAAAAAATTAGTCATGATTTTATTTCATAATTGGAAATTGTATTAGTTGAAAAAACAATCATGTCCTAGTATTTTTCTCCTTATTCTACTCATTTTTTTCAACTTGTTGATACAGTCATTTATCATTTCAAAAATAAAATATGCATGGATCAAACAATGAGAAGCAAATAAACCAAAGTTAATTTAAGCTAATGCTTGATAAAATACTACTTGTTGTGATGGCTAATGGTCTAATAAGTTTACCAATCTTTGCAAGAGATTTTTTTTCAATTAGCAATCAATAGCGTTGAAAATATCAATATCCAAGTAGATTGTAACAATATGGCTTATGTTAAAAGGGCCATGACCCATTGTGGTATGGCATTCAATATTGATGATTTTTGGACTTTAAACCAACTACTTCCACATCTTTAAAAAATAATTGCAAAACAAACATTACATTTTGATGAACAAGATGTAGCTCAACATGTTAGGCCAACATAAGAATTGGTTTTGTTCTTTATGCATTTTATATAAATATGAGGTTTTATATGTTATTATCTTCATTTATAAATTTGTCTTATATATTGTAAAGAACAAATTGTGTGTTTTAAAAGATTTGATTCTTACAAGGAATGTATTTTTATGTAGTAGTGATTAACCCCTAAAGTCCTTGGGCCTTGTTTCCATCAAAAACCACTCATAATTGCCATTTCTATTATACAAAAAAATAAACTTTAGAAATTATTTTTTTGCAAACCAAATCATAAGATTTTGTACTAGACTAGTTTAAGAATATGTGGAAGAAAATTCAAAAACTATGACTTTGTAAGTTGCAAGATATCTGCATTTGAATTTTGAAATGAAGAAAACAATATTTTTGGCACCTTGCTTGACTAGATTTAATAGCTTTGAATCATAACTTAAACTATTTGCATTACTAATTCTGAATTTCTAATTATTTATATTAAATAATGGAGTTAAGAATCTAAGGAAAAAAGCTTTAAAAAAGTACTCTTAATTTTTTGCTTATAAAAAAATCGTTCAAATAGAAGTAGGTTCAAAATTGAAGGGAAAGAAAATTGTTATTAGCTCTAAGATGGGATTAAAACACACATGTAAATAGTGAGATTGTTCTAGTGAGATTGTTCTAGCAAGAAATTTTAACCTTGCAACACTTGCTTTTTGAAAAATTTTAAGTTTGAGTTCAAAAATAATTCTTGCAAGTTATTTTTTTAGAAAGATGCTCTACTTGCTCAAAGAAAAATATTATTTACAACATTTTCATAATAAATCTAAATGGAACAAACCAAAGCTTCCCAAGTACAATGGCCTCCAACAAATTTTGTTGCTCTCTTTTACAACTTAGTATGTTATAGAATGAAATTGACATCAATTGGCATTTTATTATCTTGCACTTTTTATATTTTATTCTTACCAACAATCCTAGTCAAGCACATCAAAATTCAACCTCAAAAGACCAAAATCCAATTTTTGTTAAAAAATTTTGTGTCAAAATCATGGTTTTACAAGAAAATTGATTGAAAACATTCTTGATGAATTTTGAGATTTGATAACATAGGTATATAGAAAGCATCCATATGCTCATCTTCCTTGCTAAAAAAAATCTCTCAAGCAACAAAAGGTTGATCTTCAAAGGATTTAGTGTGACTTGAAATATGCCCAAATTTTGTAAAATAGATATTTCTTTAAGATAATAAGATTTTGCTACTTGACTCATACATTGTGACAAAGTTTGTGAAACTAATAATTTCATGATATAATTAGATATAAATGGATGTATTATGAATGAAATTTGGACGTTAGTTTTCCTCTTTGAAATACTATGGTAACCGTATTTTTCATTATATTGATTTTGTCTTGCATATTATAAACTTCCACACTACTATACCTTGCAAATTTGCATGATTCCAATG
This sequence comes from Ulota crispa, assembly GCA_963920765.1. Taxonomy (NCBI): domain Eukaryota; kingdom Viridiplantae; phylum Streptophyta; class Bryopsida; order Orthotrichales; family Orthotrichaceae; genus Ulota; species Ulota crispa. Next base: position 18,012,437 of record OY987246.1, on the reverse strand, counting down.
TTATTGCAAGGTGTACTAATTCAAATAAGTTGAGTACAACCAATAACATATCACAACAAACCTTCCTAATCTTAATTGGGCCAATGCTGTTGTTTAAAGCAAACTTCCATGCGCCACTAAACTTAACAAAGAGTAGAAATTTCAAAGAATTGTTCGATGCTATAAATATTAGCAAAATAAATCAAACTTTGCCTCCATGTGAGACAGAGCTCTTGTCATGAGGAAATGTCATGAGGAAATGAGTTGACTAGACACTTGGTGAAACTTAGTAATTAACTTTGACATACAATAGAAAGTGACCATTATTTTACACCACCTACAACTAGTATTAAAATTTGCAAAAACACAATACTCATTAATAGGGGAAAAAGTTTACAAAGTGGGATTTTTGAAGGATTAAGGTGGTCACCTGAATCCGAGCTCTAACGTATTTTTGGTACATGTGACCTCACTTGAGAAGAGGAATTTGCGAGGGAAAAAATCTTAGTCGCTCAAGCTGAATCTGATACCTTTGAATCTGGTTTACGGTGGCTATTTTGGATTAAGGTGAAATACAAAATGGTGCACATGTTTTTCCCCTTTTAATGAATATTGTGTTCAAAGCTTATATCCCATTTTAGTATATATATTAGGGAAAATTTCATGGATACCCTTGAAGTTTGCAATAATATCACCAATACCCTTGCTTTTTCAATAATATCACAAATACCCTTTGACTTGAGGGACTTCTTTCTTCCTTCCTAGATTCTCTCTCTTTCTTGTGAATCCGTGACCTCAAGTACCTTTTTTGGCATCCCTTCCTTACAATTAGAAAAGCAACTCCGAGCAGCATGACCAATGATGGGCAGTGATGGGCCTTGTGTACAAGAAATGAGTAAGGTTCAATCAATTTTTTTAAAGGCTCTCCATTCATTAGGATAGCAAGCGACAAAATGTTTTGGAAAGCTGAAAATTAGAATAGATCTAAAAGTTTAAAATGAAATAAAAAGATTTAGAGTAACAAAATAAAAGATGATGAATAATTTTGAAATAAACAAACAATATTAATTATGCCAAAATTAGTAAAAAACCAATACTTCCTTATTTTTTGCAGTAATAAGCAATTTCACTACTTTTAAATAATGATATTCCAAAAAGAGAACTTCAATGATAAAATAAAACCTGGAACAATACCATCCTTTTAAAAATTTGTGGTAATTGTTGATTAATTTGTAGACAAAAAAGAATTACGGTAGTTTGTTTAAATCCAAAACATAAACAAAGACAAAGATACTTATAAGCTTTTAATAAAATTATGAAAGATATATGAGAATCTTTTTTTTCTAGACTTTTATGTAAATTAAATGACTCAAAGCTCCCCGAGTATATATAAGTCTAAAGAACCTATTTCATATTTTTATTTTTAAAAAACTCAAATTTTAGTGAAGTTTTTTGGCTTCCCGCCCTCCCTTGTATTCAAGAAATTCATCTTTAACTTCTTCAATAAATGTCGGCATGAAGAAAAATTTATATGCTCACTTAGATCTTCAAATTCCCCATTGCCCATAAAGGTTTCAAAAATCACTCAAAGTAGTTTAGCTGTAAGTACATGCCCAAAATCCCACTTGGCCCCCAAGGGGCCACTTGGGCCTTTAGGGGTTAATATAGAAATTCATCAAAAGAACAATTAAGTTAGTTGAAACATATTTTTAGTAGAAAAAAAAGATTAACAAAATATACATATAATCATTATAAAAATGAAAATGAAAATAAACTTCAAAAATTTATTGAATTTTAATTGTTTTATACACTTATTTTAAATAAAAGTCTAGAAAAAAAAGATTCTCATATATCTTTCATAATTTTATTAAAAGCTTATAAGTATCTTTGTCTTTGTTTATGTTTTGGATTTAAACAAACTACCGTAATTCTTTTTTGTCTACAAATTAATCAACAATTACCACAAATTTTTAAAAGGATGGTATTGTTCCAGGTTTTATTTTATCATTGAAGTTCTCTTTTTGGAATATCATTATTTAAAAGTAGTGAAATTGCTTATTACTGCAAAAAATAAGGAAGTATTGGTTTTTTACTAATTTTGGCATAATTAATATTGTTTGTTTATTTCAAAATTATTCATCATCTTTTATTTTGTTACTCTAAATCTTTTTATTTCATTTTAAACTTTTAGATCTATTCTAATTTTCAGCTTTCCAAAACATTTTGTCGCTTGCTATCCTAATGAATGGAGAGCCTTTAAAAAAATTGATTGAACCTTACTCATTTCTTGTACACAAGGCCCATCACTGCCCATCATTGGTCATGCTGCTCGGAGTTGCTTTTCTAATTGTAAGGAAGGGATGCCAAAAAAGGTACTTGAGGTCACGGATTCACAAGAAAGAGAGAGAATCTAGGAAGGAAGAAAGAAGTCCCTCAAGTCAAAGGGTATTTGTGATATTATTGAAAAAGCAAGGGTATTGGTGATATTATTGCAAACTTCAAGGGTATCCATGAAATTTTTGCTCTATATTATACTGTTTAAGAAAGTTACTCTCAAGAGCCCTTTCCAACAATATATCATGAATCTAACTTGGATCAAACCCACTCCATGAAACTCTGAAGAAATTTTCATAGCACCATATTGTAAATATCATTACATTGAACATTATATTCATTAATTTGGGAAAAATATGATTTTGGAATTTTTGGGCTTTTACATCTTCAACAAAATATATATTAAAAACTCTTTCAAGGACATAAAATCCAAAAGTCTCAAAATTGACTTTTTCCCCAAATTGTTAAATATTACGCTATTGTAAAATATCAGCGCTTTTGAAAAATCCTTTATAATTCAACTCCTTTGCTTGTTTTCTTCTTATTCTAGAAGCGATATTCACAGTTAGCTCAAGGGGTTCATAAATTGGAAAAAAACTAAACCAAACGTGCGAAAAATCCAATTCAACTACATAAGCTTCACATCTCTGTGTAACCCATTTAACAAAAAACTAGAAGAAACTTTGCAAAATTTACCCACGTTTGAGATCACTACTCCTACCTCACAAGGAAATCATCTAAAATAATGCTAAGTGAAATGTTTGTTTTACCAATATAGGACTATACTTTCCAACCTTCACCAACTCCGTTTCCCACCTGCACCAATTTTGTTTCTGACCTTCACCAACTTCATTTCCGACCTACACGCAAGTCTTCCCTTACCATGATCCCATTGCACTGTCCCTTCGCTTGGCACTAAATTAAGCTTCTTATAAAAGCGACGCTAGTGAATCAATAGGGGGAGTCATACCGTCTTCAGCTCATTCTCAATTTTGAGGGAATGGAGGTTATGGCGCACTTTCCTTGATTTTTGGAGGTCCTCTTTTTTGAAAATTGAGAAGCTTTTTTTTATCTTCATAGATGAAAATGGGCACGAAGAAGATTTAGCACTTGCGGTTTTTACCCATGTGTATCTCTTTTTCACCTTGCTCTTCTTGATTTCATTAGAGGAAAAATGAGCTCAAGAGAAGGCCCTCAAGGGAGGTGGTTAGAGGGGTCAAAAGCATTTAAATGTAATGTTCTTTTTCAAATAAAAAGAGACTAATGCCCTATACCCGCTTGCAACCCATGATGTAGTACTTCATGAGGATATTTTCTTTTTGTTTGGTGAGATTCCTTGTTTGATTGGGAATTGTAATTGTAGTTTGTTCTTGTGTCCCACTAGAGGTCCTTGCATTAGTGATTGTCATGTTATAATATTGCTTTGCATCATCAAATCCTTGTGTCATGTAGCATGGTACATTTGAGTACTTCACACAAGGTAGAGACCCTTGTGTAAGTACCTTACGTATGCTTCTCCTACCTCAATAAATATGGTAGTGCCGTAGTGTGTCAAGATTGGGAGGCTTTCTCTTGAGCTCATGTTTCCTCTAATGCACCCTTCGGCCTCTGCTTGTAGGTGGAAACATTAGTTGAAACTCCATATTCGTTAAATTGGGAAAACGCAGTTCCCAAATTGAACTTCACCTTAAACCCAAAAAGTTACCTTAAACCATATTCAAAGGTATCAAATTCAATCTAAGCCACTAAGATTTTTTCCCTTGCAAATTCCTCCTCTCAAGTGAGGGCACGTGTACCAAAAAAAATGTTGCTTAAACCTAGAACCGGGTTTAAGGTGATCACCTTAAACCTTCAAAAATCCCAAATTCAATCATAGTTCCCAAATTAACAAATATGACGTTTTGAGTGTTTGAATGCAACTCGCTTTTGTACCACGTCACCATTTACTAGGTGAACTCTTTCTCGCTTTTGAGTGTTCACAAACCAACGTCTCCAACCTCCTACAATTGAATGGTATAGAAATTTTTTAGTATAACAAAAGATGAAACCTTGAGAAAGTGATTGTTCATTTGTTCTCCAATTTTCCAAAAAAGTAATTTACTTCTTCGTCCTTTTTAAACCGGTTGTTTTGGACTCAGTGGCCCTGGCGTCAATCCCACATCCTCTTCGACCTGGTCGGCCTTAGCGTGAAACGGCCCTTAGCGTTCTCCCGTGAGAAATGGTGCCAATGCTGCGAGAGTGCTGCAATTGTCGCACAAGTACGTGCATGGGCCGTCTGAAAACTCTGAATTTGGTCACCCACCAGCACACATGCCCCACTTTCGGATGATTGCCGGCTCTCCTTCACGCGTGAAAGATCGCACCTCCACCTTCCAATGAATCCAATCCAGTTCAGCTTTTTTTAGTGTAGTAGTTCAGTTTTCACACATAAAAAACAAAGTCCAATGCAAGAAGTAAAACTGCAAAAGCGAGACCGGGGGCAACTTCTAATCCCATTCATTCATTCGACATCACGTGGACTGGACCCACGGCCCATCCAATCAGCACAATTTTAGAACCGCTGTGAGTGACTCGTCCCAGAAAGTCCCAGCATGCCGAACCCTCCGATCACAACTCTACGAGGCTTTATATTTGAACGCAACACTTGGTGACTTAAAGAGAGACCCGAGGCGGCGTTCATGTATCTCCGAACTGCGCTGAGAGTCCTGGTGCCGCCCACCACAGATCTACACGTGGGCAAGACAAAATCCACGAAAGCAACCAAGAGAGAAAGAGCATCCTTCCTTGCTGCATAGGTGATCGGGAGTAGAGTAGACTACATTATCTTATTCTATTGGTGCTCATGGAAGCGATTTTAGTGTCAAGTAGGTTCGGTGACCTTTCATCTATGTATTGGTCATTTTTGAGTTTCAATTTACTTCTTTCTTATTTTCACCAATCATTGGTGAGGGTTATTTACAACACCACAAACTCAATAATTGGTGATTCTTAGGGCATCCGTCCATGTGAGGGGGTGGGGGAGGAACTTATCGGGTCAAATGGGAGTCCCAATATTTTGAAATTTGATCAATTATCGGTGAGCTCCATCTGCCACCCCCCCCCATGGAAAGACATCCTTAGAGCATCTCCAATGATTCCAACATACTTAAAGTGGATGTTCATCCTAAATTTAGTGAGCTTAATCCTCTATTTTCTTTGATAAGTAGTCAAATGATTATTTATGGAGTGTGTTGGTGTGCAAGACCACCTTTTTGAAGAGCATGGGTAGAGATTTCAAGGCCGCCCAAAAGAGATGGAAATTTTTGAAAGCGCCCAGACTAGTGAAGATGCTCTTAGTTAAGAAACTCCACCCCCAACCGCCAATTGGTCCTACTTTTATAAAACCATCCCCACCCCCTCACATGGAAGAATGCCCAAAGAGACGTGAATACCATATTAAGTAATTTGGGTCAAAACGTTCATTTTGGGACTTTTGAAGGTTTGGGGTGATCACCCCAAACCGAGTTGTAACATTTTTTTTTTGGTACACGTGCCCTCACTTGAGAGGAGAAATTTGTGAGGGAAAAAATCTTAGTGGCTGAGACTAAATCTGATACTTTTGAATGTGATTTGAGGTGACTATTTTGAATTGAAGTGGAGTACAAAATGGTACCTTTGTTTTTCCCAATTTACCTAATATGGCGTTCGTACTAGTATCGGTTGTGACCGTTGTGGATCTATCTACCCATGCTTGGAGACACGGCATCCATCAGTCAGCTGTCTTGCGGTTCCAGTTGTTCCGGTAGGGGGGACCATGCGGAGTGGCCAGAGAACATGCAGCGCAGCAAACAAGCAGCAGTGAGAGAGTCGCCATGGCGTCCGCGGCCGTGCCATGACGAACTCCGACCAGAGCTGGAGCAGCAAAGGACGTGAGAGATCGAAACCATCGTGAAAGCCAGTCTATGCATCCCACAGGCACATCCTTTCTCTCGCCACTTGCACCGCCTCCAGTATCCCGAGCTCCACTCTTTTTTTTTTTTTTGGGAAAATTACAAAATGAGTAACAAAAACAAAAGAAATTACAGTATTGTTTGGGTAACGGTTTGAAAGTAATTATAGTTCAAGTAACAAGATCTGATAACCTCAATGGATTTTGCAACTAGTGAGTGCACAAGCTGTTGAAGCCGGCATTGACGCCATTGCCAACTCATTGTTGGTCATGATCCTTGTTTTCTGAATTGCAATCAATCGCGACCCTTGCTTGCACCTAGCTGCCAATGTTTGCCAAACAATTGTAGATTGCACACTATTAAGGAACAATCACTTACCTTTTGCTCACAAGTACCACTTCAAAACTTCAACCTCACATGCTCACCAGTCGAGTCTCACTCATGGACGTGCATTGTGCACGATCTAATTGATATTCAACCGCTACTTATGAATCAACTTGTGTTGCGAAACAATGCACAATGCACAATGCACGTCCATGTGTGAGACGCGGCTTGTGACAAGTTGACAATGGTGTGAATGCTGACTTCAATGGCTTGTGCCTTTAACAGTTGCAAAATCCATTGAAGTTATTGAATTTTGTTACTCAAACTATAATTATTTTCAAACGGTTACCCAAACTGTAATTTCTTTTGTTTCTGTTACTCATTTAGTAACTTCCCCTTCTTTTCTTTTTTTGCCTTTTTTGCTTTTCTGTTTTCTTTTCTGGATTTTTCTGGCTTTCTGGCTTTCTTTTTAGTCTTCGTGGTGTGGCTGTGAGAGATTTTGTGGTACGTTGGCGACTTGGCGTTTGACCATCTGGTGCGGATGCTGATTACATCAAAGTGCAAGCACCCATGACCAACATTTTATGCTATTGCTAATACTTGCATGCATGGAGTCCCTAGAAGCATTTTTGTTTCTTAGTAGGGCATCTTCATTGCACCCCCGTAACGCGTTATTCATTAAATTGGGAAAAAGCTTATATATTGGGAATTATTATTATTATTTTTTAAAGAGTTTTAGGTGATTTAGAGTGAATATTATGATGATTTATCCAAGACCTACATTTCAATAATTATCAAAAAACTCACTTCAAATCACCAAGTTTATTCTCACAAATATAAAATTTAGTATTCCCAAAGTACATGTTGGAAAGTGCTTTCCCAATTTAATGAAGACTGCTTTCCATGTAGTAAGGTGTGAGTCCTGGAATGTTAAAACATGTCTTTCTAACCCCTATAGGACCAAGGGTATTTTTTGAGATTTTTTTTTAGAAACTGCCGACTTTTAGTGCATTGTCCAAAATTGAAAATAAAAACTTTTTTTTTGAACTTCAACTTGGGGAAATCACTCCTTGTAATTTTATGATATACACATGAGTTAAGAGGGTATTTGGAGTAGGCCTATTTATCTAAAATATGGTTTTTAAAATGACAATATTTTTATATAAAAAGCTACGCTAGTCATATTTCTAGTACCCTATGTTTTTTAATAAATTCATTCATTTGGTTTTTAAATGAGGTTGTTTTATGTATAAATCTTGTTTGTTCAATCTTATCCTATCTCCATTATTCATTATAAAAAAAAATTGTTCTTTCTATTACAATACACACATGGTATTCACCATGTAACCAATAACAAGCATATGAATTAAAGGGCTATTGTCTAAGTGAAAAAAATTATTAAAAAAAATTTAGTATTTCTCAATTCTATGGCATGTATTTGAAACAATTTAACATAAAGAGCAACAAACAGCACTAATTTTTTTACAACCCCTATTTGTCAAGGCTAATTTATTAATAAAAATTCCTACTACCTAATGTTTTTACATACCCTAATTTATATATACTAAAATACATAGTATTTCATGAACCTTATAGTAGCTCTACATAATATATAAATTTTTTATCCTTTGAATCAAAGGGACCTTATCTTTTAACTCATGTGGTTCCTAAAACATAGGCTAGTCATCTCCTCAAGAACCTCAACCATACAAAATTGTGTTAAACAAATAATTCAATATGTGCAAAAACTTTCAGCCCATTTAGCAGCACAGATTGTAAGATTATAACATTTGAAGTGAGGAAGAAAAAAAATTGCATTTCTAAAAAACTAAGTTTGCAGACTTTGAGCCCTCATGGAATAAAAAAATTGCTCTACCCAAAAATGAGGTTTTTGACCATTCATGAGTACTTGATGTTAGGTCAACTCATGAAAAGTTTTAAAAGCAAATATAGAATCTAGCTTGTTTTGAATCACCCTACAATGCAAGGAGGTTAAGTGAATTGTAAATACATTAATCATTCTTTCATGATTTCTTGTGCACTAAGGAAGTCTTTTATTTGAAATATGAATAGTATTAAGTTGGAGAAAAACATTGGAATATGTTGATTTTTTTTTGAGCTTTGAAATTATAAATTGCAAGATAATAGGGCCCTAAACCCTAAACCTATGAAAGTTTTGTGAAATTTTATTTATTGTTTAACAATTACTAGCTTGCCCAAAATTACTATGTTGCCAAAAACATTGTTGAGGGCTTTAGGGATTTAGCCATTTTAGAGCAAACAAAGAGCAAAAAGAATTAAGTCAAAACTAACATCAACAACACAATATTTGCAAAACATATACTAAATAGTGCATTTAGCGATTGCCCACGCCAATTTCTTGACTTTTGACACTATGTAAATACTTATTGATATCACAATAAATTTCACCAATAATTATTGTAATAGATACGTTTCAACAACAATAAGGACTTGGCAACAATAAAAATGTTGCAAAAAACAAACTAGCCTTGTCCATGCCATAAACCAAGTAAAATCCTAATTTCTAGAGAGTTGCATGCACCTGCAAGTGGCCAAATCAAAAATCATGAGGTAACTTTCTAGGGTAAGACAACCTAATTGCTAAGGCAATCTAAATGCACTATTTGGTGTATGTAATGCAAAAATAAATCTCAACGTGAAATCGTAGTAAATCCACAAAATCCAAGATGTCAAATTTTACGTCACAATTATAACGTTGCACATTTCCTTTACTCTAACCGACATTTATGGTTTTTTCTTTAGCATTTTCCTTATTTCTAAAAGGGGGGTTGGCTTTAAAAGATCCCCTTTAGATAGAATCAGTGTTTTTGTTTGGGGCTATAAATTGCCAAAAAGCTAAAAAAAAAATTGAGGAGCATGAAATTAGCACCAAAGCCAGTGAAAACATTGATTGTAATTTGCCATAATTTGTCAAAATTCACCAATGCAGGAACTACTTTCACCACATTTTCCCACATGTCACACCACAATCATTAGGTTTAAATGTCTTTTGCACTAAAAAATTGGGGATTACATGTGGACTTCACCAAAAAATAAATGAAAGGAGCTAGATTTCATAACATTCATTAGCCGGAAGAGAGGCTGCCTTTCCCTCTCTTCAAGTATCATCCATAAACTTCATCCTCACAAAAAATGATTAATTAATTAATTAATTTTTCTGACATGGTTGACCCCCACATCAACGTATGTGCACAAAATTGAGCCTCTCTTTCATAAACTCTTTAACAAATTCAGTCAAGTGTCCTCTTAGCTACTAATGGGTGTGAAATATTCCACACTCTTCAACTGGAGGGAGGGTAGGCATGCCGAGTGCTACTGAAAGTTATGTTGCACGCAAAACAAAAAAGGCAATCGCCAGATTAGCACCAAACAAAATAATTAATTCCCATTTAAACACTGGATAGAATTATGAGGAGAAAAAGAAAAGTAAGTCGTCATTGAAGCCTCCACATGCCCATACATTGAGCAATGATAAGAAAAAGATTGTATTTCACTTGTATGAATAAAGGGGAGGTGAGGAAAGATACATTTCATCCAAACACATAAGTAATTCATTCAAACGCGGATATATTTCCAAAATATTCCACGCAATCCATCTGCATGCGATTTCTTTATAGCTTTATGACTTTAAGCCCGGAGCGCCCAGTTATTTTAGGATTTAGGAGAAAATGGGGTTTAATGGCCACCACAGCTTGGAAAATTACATTTAGAAAAAGTGATCACAAGATTTAAAAAAAGAGTACCTTCTTTGTTGATGGGGACCAACCATGGTTGTTTTCACCGTATGGATTGAGAGAAAAAGTGAGATAAAGTTTGTGGGCCCATTGACAGTATAATGTTGACCGGGCGCTCAGGGATTAACAGCAAATCAATCTTTGTAAACTATTAGGAAAAAAAACTTCTCTTGTCCACTTGAAACTTTGGGTCAATACACAAGTGCCACGTGTATAGATACATGAGACTCTGTATAAAAAATGTTGCACAAACACCAAGATTGCTAACTTTTCCTTTGTTTAAAAGCTTGGTCATTGAGCTACTACCAAGGTTTTTTTTTGGTTTTCCGACCAATGCTTGTGTGGCATTCTATGAAAATGGCTTGTAGCTTGCAAACTCCATCCTATTTTTGGTTGGAATTGAAGGTTGCCCTTATGCATGGATTTGGGATTTTTTTTGTAGGCAAAAAGTATTCATTGACATTTTTTTTTAAATACTAACCATTGGCATTACTTAATTATTGCATGGAATTGGATAAGACAATACCTCAAATAATTTTCAAGTGCTGGCATCAATTTTCAATTTGACAAGAATTTTATGGAAGCCTAGACTGCTATGCAATTTTCATTATTGCAACCTGGCATTTATTGAAAAAAAATCCCCCTTTTTTTTCTACAAGCTTGAAGCTCACCTTTTTTTTGAGGCAATTGGACCTTAAATTGCCCAAAAAAAACACTAGCTACTATTGTAGTGAATTTGCCCGTTGACTAGCCCGTTAACCTGCCCTTATTTATATTATGAGTAAACTCTTAACTACATTGAATATTGCGTTTAGATTGCCCCACACTAAATTCTTGACATTCTAGACTATATAAATATTTATTGCTGCTACAATAAGTTTCATCAAAATTTATTGCAACAAAAAGCTCATAAAAGCCTAAGCAACAACAATGAAGCTGCAAAAAAACAAACTAGTGACGTCCAAGTTGTAAAATACATGAAAACCAAGTATCTAGAGAGTTGCATGTCCCTCCAAGTGGCCAAGTAATGAATCATGAGGTAACGACACTTGATGTTAACCCTTGAGTGCCCAAGCCTTTTTCACTAAAATCAAGGTTTTGGGAGACCTGCAACTTTGATGAATCATATCTCAGTTCATTGGATGATCCACAAAAAATGATCTTCAAAAATAGTATAAAATGGCTTGCAAATTTTGGGAACAATTGACCGTGGAAGATGGGAAATTATGACATTTGATCAAACGACATCTAATGGCAAAATCTCATTTTAGCAAGTAGTTGCTATTTAATGATTTTTACAAAATTTTGTAAGTCCCCGATTCATCTCAAAATTTGTGAGTAGCAAGATTAGATGTGTATGCACACACTCGCAAATTATTGGAGATTTTGCCTCTTTGTAGGTTAAGTTTTAGGGCTTCAATATGCTATTGCATAGAAAACAATGACTAGCACAATTGGTGAGGGTTGCCCCAACAAGGGTTTAGAACATGCTTGAACCCTTGCTGGTAAATTTCCGGCTACCACAAAGCACATGCAAGGAAGCTTGCAATGAGTGTTGATTAGTTGTAACATGTATAACACTACCTACCACCACACCCCGTATGATATTTCACCCAATTAAAACTTTTGAAGTACTTGCACAACATTTGACTTGTCCTGTCATTACTCCACTTGCATGGATCACTTGAATACCTTGATAATTGTAGTTTATAGCAAGGTCAAAAAAATGAATCCAACACCTCAGCATGTGAAAGCTTGTGAGGACCATTTTGGTCCCTTGGGGCGCTCAAGGGTTAAGAGTGGTAATAACCAAAGAAAATTAGATGCATATAGACACATTTTTAGATTGCATTCACATTGCTAATACCCCTCCTAACACCAAGTGTGAACATACTCTTTCCAAGGTAAGAGCATCACCACCCGTCCTACAAAATGCAAGCCAATTTGCAAGCATGTCAATCTAGTTTGCAAGCCAAGGAAGAAGGGTTGCCTCACCCACAGCCCCTTAAGAGGCCATCTCCACCCAATTGGTAATGGCCACATTCACGGATCAAGTCCTTATTTGTTGGAAAAGTGCAATAGGTGCTTATCTCATGCAATTTGCAAGTTGGTTTGCAAGCCGCCCTTTGGCTTGCAAAAGCCCAGTTTTGCAAGCTAATGGAGGCTTTTGGCTTAGCCTCTTAACAGGTTCATCCATTATGCGTATGCAAGATGGGTGGGGCAATTTTGCAAGCTGGTGGCAACAAGCCATCCATTATAGAGGATTGGTGGTAATGCTCTAAGAGCATTCCCACTCGGCCCTCTAAGATAGATGGCCAAAAAAGAGTCCCACCTGACCCAAAAAATGGATGAACTTTTGGAAATGGTGATCCAAAAACTTTCCATGGCTTGAAAATTGCCTTGTTTTCAAGCCACCATCTTTGGCCTTCAAAACCTAATGAGACAAGGCGTGCACCTTTCGCCTGTAACGTGATTTGTTCACAGTTTGTTCTTTTTTAGCACAAAATAAACAAGCCAATGGGGGCCAAGGCTACTTGACCTCTTAACATGCCATGACAATAGCCCACACCTTCCAAATTGGATGGCCCCTCCCATTTGCAAGCTAGAAGTTGGCCTAGTTTCTAGGGACGGGTGGTGATGCTTTTAAGGCAACCTAACTGTCAAGGCAACCTAAATGCAATATTTAGTTTAGTACACTAAATATTGCATTTGGATTGCTCGAGACTAATTTCTCAACATTTCACACTATATAATTCTTACTGTTGCTACAATAATTTCATCAAAATTACTACAACAAGTAGTTTTTAAATGGCGCTTTAACAATGATATAGTTGAGAAAAGACAAATAGTAGCTTTCAAGTCATAAAGCATGTGAAATCCAAGTATTTGGAGAGTTACATGCACCTCCAAGTGGCCAACTGATGAGTCATGAGGTAACTTACCAAAGTAAGCACTAGAAAAAAAACTGCAATATACAACTGCAATTATCCAACTAAAATGCAACTAAGCCATGGTACAACTGGAAAACAACTAGAAAATCACATGGTCACTCAAAAAATAGTTCAACAACAAAGAGGGTATCCTAAATAACTCATAGTTGTATTGTAGTTGTCCGCACCACTGCAAAAACTAGCTAAACAACTAATGAGGACAATTTTTTTTATCATCATCAGCTTTCAATCTAGTCATGGATGCTATCCATTCATATGGACTCCACTAACCATTCAAGTACCACCGCAATTGTTCTTGAGTGGTTTTGACAACTATAGTACTACTAAAAAACAATTCACTTACAACTGTAGTAGTTGTTTTTACTATTGCTTTTTTTTTTTTGCTCCATTAACACTTCAAGTTGCCCGTTCTTTGCTTTGGGCAACTAATTTTGTTCAACTACTCATGTTTGGAGTTTAGTATGAATGCGTTTTAGAGTTTAGGGTTATACAGCAGTTGCTAGTTAGTTGTTCCTAGACTTCTCCTACTACTGCAAGTTAACTGAGAAACAACTCTATTATTTCTACCTATTTTTACCACCACCTCTTTGATTTTTCCATGCTATTGCACAATGCCCAAGACCATCTTTCTAGCCTTGGGTGGTTTAGGACTTTAGAGGACTGAAATTACTTCCATAGTCATTAGTGTGAATAGAGTAAATTACTACTATTGTAAAAAAAGTTGCAAATTAGTTGTTTTTGGGTAGGATATGACTAATTTACTACTACAAAACGACTATTATATGACTGCTTCCTATAGGATTTGGAGATACAGTTTCTTTCTTAAGAATCCAGCATTCGCCTCATTTATTTTACTCTAATGTGTTGTTAGATGTATTGTTATTACCTTTCATGATCATTGTGTGAATGCATTATAATAGGATAATTGTGTTGTAATTGAATCTCACTTGTTTGTATTAGACCTCACTCAATTTGTAGTTGTTCTTGGAGGTTTACTCTTTAGTTGTATTGTAGTCACATTTTCAATATGATGTTTTTTTTTTGAAGACAAAACTATTTGGCAACTGCAATCAATGTATATATGACAACAAGTAAGAATTAAACCTTATTTGTGCAATGCTGACTACAATTATAGGTTGATACTTCAAAGTTCAAAATTGATTGCGGTTTGTGATTGTACAAAGCAAAAAAAATCTCAGAATGTCATTCTGCTACATAAGTACACAATGTTTCCAAAAAAATCAATTGTACACTCTAGTTTGACCTTTGTCAATACAACATGTCTTTGCGGCACTTCTTCCCAATCATTGTTGGAGGCGTCTTGTTCACCCAATCCCCTCCAAACCCTAAATTTGAGTTCTTTACCATGATCACTCAACTGCTTCTTCATTGTTCTCAATAGGCACTTCCTCCTCCCTCTACACATACAACAAGGTTAGTGGAAGTGCTATGTGTAGAAGAGCAATGCTCTTCTGATTTCTCTAGTCTATTGCATTAATTTTGTCTCTCAAGCATACCCTATGCGCATTAAGAATGGGCAGCTTATAGACTTCCATGTTCTATTTACACATAGAAAGGAACCAAAGATTATTGAATTTGTATTCAATTTAGACTTAGAGTGTTGTCGGCTTTGATTTGGGGAGTACAACTGTAGTGTGACTATAAAACAACTCATACCTCAAACGCTATATTTGTTAAATTGGGAAAATGCGGTTGCAAAATTATACCTCACCTTAAACTCAAAAAGTTATCTTAAACCAGATTCAAAGGTATCAGATTCAGTTTGAGTCACTAAGATTTTTTCCCTCACAAATTCCTCCTCTCAAGTGAGGGTACATGTAACAAAAAAAACGTTGCTTAAACCTAGAGTTGGGTTTAAGGTGATCACCTTAAACCTTCAGAAGTCCCAAATTCAAACATAGTTCCCAAACTAACGAATATGGCGTTCTCACTACAATAGAACATATCAGATATAACTAGTAACTGTGTAACAACTAACATACAACTATTATACAACTGACAATAATATGGCAGTAGTAAAAATAACTGTCATATAGCTCAAGAAGTCAGTTGTTCTTGAACTTTGGATATCTGAGATATCTTACTTGTCTTTGTTGTTTTTTCCCTACCACTAAGCAAATTTGCATGGACGATAGCAACGGAATTTTGAATAGGTGTATCTCTCTTCTACGGTTCCTCCACTATTTGCAACAATGCTAGAGTGTGAGCAGTGAGCAATGAGCATTGAGTGTTGAGTAGTGAGCAGTTGGATTTGAGCAGTGAGTAGTTGGATTTGAGCAGTGAGCAGTTGGATTTGAGCAGTGAGCAGTTGGATTTGAGCAGTGAAAATTCACGTCTTACTAAAAATAACATATTTTAGAACATTATTAAGTGAATTTGGGCCAAAACATAATAGTGGATAAACTATTAAAGTGGAAACATTACTGAATAAAATTGGAAGAAGAGAGCTTTTATGAACTCATCCAATGTTCAAATAAGGTCACGAAAAGTAGAAATGGTAAAAACTGTACTTTATGCACATAAAAGGAACTTTGAACTAGATGAAAAATAAAACTCAGTCATCCATGATCAAAAACATTCATCCAATTATCCATCCAAGTATCATCCAATGAATGAGATTATGACGCAAATTTTGGATACAACAAGAAATAGCGTGCAAAAATATGAAATTAAGGTAACCTCTTTAGCTTCCAAAGAGACTTTAAGCTATGATATACTAACATTTACAAATTCACTTGCACACTACAAACTTCCTCGTCAGAATCAATAAGGTCTCACATAAGCTGCCATGTGAATTGTCAACGGCTAAACAACTAGATGTATAAGGCAAAATTTTGAATTTTAGATAGCCTCTTTGGATTTTGAGAAGGCTGCAGGCCATGATAAACTCACATTTACAAAATTGTTGGCACATATTAAACCCCCTCTTTGGAACCAGAGAGGTATCAAGGGAGTTGCCATGAGATTTTTCAAAGATTAAAAAGTTGAATTAGTAAATATAGATATGATACAATGACAACCTCCACAAATTCAAAGGAGGCTTTAACCATAAAAATTCATGCTTACAAATTCCGTGACACAAAAAAGTCCTCCATTTTTAAATCTAATAGGTCATAGAAAGACAAAATTGCAATTTGTAAAAGACAAAAATGTTAAACTAACAACCTTAAGAACAATGCATATTAAGCCTCCTAAAAATCTAAAGAATCTTGGGTCTACAAGATAAGTTTGTTTGACTATGTATATGGTCAATTGATTACTTCAAATGTGCTTTTGGTATTCCTTGACAAAAACAATAATATAGAGCAATAACTATTACTACTTATGCACATTAAAAAAAACAATTCAAAAAACATTATTGATTTGCAACAATTGGTGCTTTGTTTTATATATATATATATATATATATATATATATAATATTTTGATATTATGATGTGACTATGCAGTCAAGGCTCCTTTGCAATCTAAAATGAGAAATCTAATATAGTGAATTTTTTTAGTCTCATATTGCAATCTAATACAAGTATAATTTAATACCATACAAAATGCTAATTCACTCTATGTACAATTATGACCAAGTATCCCAATGAATGATAGTCCTTAATTGTCACTTCCTTAAATCTCTAAAACCCTGCTTATGCAAGGACAATTTAGCACCATAGAAATCATGGTTCATTTAAAAAATTCTCTTTAGTATTTTTGGCAATTCTATATGAACAATTTGAAATGCTCAATTGAATTTTGAGCCACCTACTTTAGGTGGCTTTTACAACTCATTTCTAAACAATAAAATAGTATCCTAGAACTCTACTACACGTTAGATTGATTCCTAGTTCTAATAAGCTAATTTTTCACAGGCTAAGGAATTCACATAATAAAGGCAACTTGGAACCTGCACAGAGTTATAACCATTATTGTTTATGTTGTAACTTTCTACAATACTCTAAGTTAACAACGTTCACATTAAAGTTTCCTAATTCAATAAATGTCAAAGAAGCCAAACTTAACCCTTGTAGTAATTATTTGAAGAGAGTTTTATTTCAACAATTATTATTTTGACAATTACATGCTAAGGTAAATTGTATAGAATCTTAAAGAATATTGGTTTTCATATGCTTTTGCAACACAAAACATTTTGAAACAAGCACGTTCAGAGCAATCTTTATTGTTTTGCAAAATAGAGTAATGGCCTCTAGGGACCAACTCCAAACCTAGATTGGGTATATGGGGGTTCAACCGATTTGTGTTTTGAACAAAAATCCATTTTCATTGGCTAAACAAGCACTTTTTTATTTATTTGTTTATTTTATTTTTCATTCAAATTCTTTTTTTTGCTTTTTACAAATTTGGTTGGTGTGTTGCACGACCCTATTTGGAGCCTGGGAGCCCTATTTGTGCTTGTCACGGGTTTTGTAAAGTGCTCTTTGGATTCCAAAGAGCCTTCATTAACAAGATATGTATTTATTTTTTTTCCCATTTTTTCTTAAGTTTTTCAACAATTTTTTTTTTTGTTTTTGTTTTTTTTACATATTCGTTGGTGTGACTTAGGATCCTCTTTGGAATCCAAGAGCCCTTTTTGTGCTTGTCACAATTTTGTAAAAGAGTCATAAATTTTTTTGAAATTGCACAATGTGTGAAATCTCAAGAATAATTAGTGTTTTTTAATAAGAAACTTAATTATATTTGCTAAATTTGATGAATTTGAATTGCTTAATTCAGCATAATGATTGTATGGACTTAGCAACAAAGCAACATATTTGGCATTTTTGGTACAGAAAGGTCATCTAAGTTGATTTTAGCCCCTATTTTATCATATATAACTAAGTTTCTTTATAAAAACACTAAATATTCTTCAAGTTTCATGCATTGTGCAATTTTTACAAATTTTATGACTCTAACTAATTGTGATAGGCACAAATAGGGCACCTGGGTTCCAAAGAGGGTACTAAGTCACACTATTTAATTTGTAAAATTAAAAAACAAAAAAAATTGATGAAAAACTTCAGAAAATTTGGAAAAAAGAATAGCACATAACTTGCTAATGAGGGCTCTTCTAAATCTGAAGAGCCTTTTACAAAATTGTGACAAGCACAAAAAGGGCTCTTGGATTCCAAAGAGGATCCTAAGTCACACCAACGAATATGTAAAAAAAACAAAAACAAAAAAAAAAATTGTTGAAAAACTTAAGAAAAAATGGGAAAAAAAATAAATACATATCTTGTTAATGAAGGCTCTTTGGAATCCAAAGAGCACTTTACAAAACCCGTGACAAGCACAAATAGGGCTCCTGGGCTCCAAATAGGGTCGTGCAACACACCAACCAAATTTGTAAAAAGCAAAAAAAAGAATTTGAATGAAAAATAAAATAAACAAATAAATAAAAAAGTGCTTGTTTAGCCAATGAAAATGGATTTTTGTTCAAAACACAAATCGGTTGAACCCCCATATACCCAATCTAGGTTTGGAGTTGGTCCCTAGAGGCCATTACTCTATTTTGCAAAACAATAAAGATTGCTCTGAACGTGCTTGTTTCAAAATGTTTTGTGTTGCAAAAGCATATGAAAACCAATATTCTTTAAGATTCTATACAATTTACCTTAGCATGTAATTGTCAAAATAATAATTGTTGAAATAAAACTCTCTTCAAATAATTACTACAAAAATCAATGATCAAATTTGGAGAAGTTTTTGCACCAATTGATTTTATTTTTTTATTGCAATATTTTAGATTACTTTTTGTGTTAAACTTGGTCTTATGCCTAACTTTTTTTGTAACATTTTGAATTGAGAAACACGTACTAAAAAGTTAAAATAAGAAGCTTCAAGAATGTTCTCATATAAAACTATTATTTCATTAGTTTTTATCTTCTACATAAAAATAAAATTCAAAACGTAGATTGTGGAGTTTTAGATTTTAGCTAGCTTTAGAAGAGAAAAGGAAAGGAGGAATTGATCAATTATTGTGATTTTGACAATCTTGATTAACGTAGGGTCACTTTTGAAATTGTGAAATGAAAGGCAATACGCAGTGCACTGGCAACAATTTTACACCATTATGAAGTCTTCAAGATGTTTGATTCTCAACTTTAATCTATTCTTCATTTAATGGTGTTGTGACCATGCCAAACATTTTCTTAGGGTTTTCAAGTGCCTCAATGTGTCTCTAAAGATTTTACAAATTGACAGCATATTTATGTTTTTACTAATACTTTTTAAAATTTATAATCATTCACAATGAAAAACTATTCAAATTTTTTTACATTCTTCTTATTTAATAAAGAATTAGAAAATGTCTTAGCATTTTCAATATGCTAAATTAGTAAATGAAGAGAATTGTAGTTAATTTTATAATTCTAATGATTTTACAACTTTATTCAAATTTGAGGTTTCTAATCAAAATTTATTTTTTGATTAAATACTTGTTCAAAATTTGTTTGAATTTTTTTACATTATATTTTAGATATTACTATATCAATATTCAAAAGTATTAAAGTGATAATTAAAAGTGTACTTTCATTGTAGAATTTGAGATGTAAATTCAAATTTCTTTTTATTGGGATTTACTACAAGAAATTGTGTCCTAATTGACATGTATGAATTGACTAAATGTGTCCAAAATAACAAAACAACTTGTCAAATTGGACAATTTTTGTAGATTTAGCCATGTTGATTTGGAAATGTTCTTGTCATTTTGGACAACTTCCCTTGTAGTGATATTTATTTCATTGCTATAATTGTAGACTTGTATCCTCAAAATTTGAACATGTTCAGAATTGTAAATTAAAAATTAAAGATTTTGGATTCTTTTGAATTGAGAATACAACCAAAATAGAAAAATAATGTATGAAAGATTCAATGTAAAATTCTTGTTTTCTTTTTTTGAAGTTGTTAGTAATGCAAGAAATCTTGTACTTGATTTTTTTTTTCTCTCAAAAAGTGGGTATCAATGAAATTTTGTATTTTCTGGTTTTGAGTAGTCTCCCTTGATTTTTTTTTAATGTATCTTCCTAAATGCGTTTCCATCATAATTGTTGTCATATTTTCATCTACATTCATCCATTTCATTTTCATCCATTTAGTATTGTTTTTCATTTGTTTGTATCAATGGATGAATTTCAAATATCATCCAAAATTTCAATTCATGTAGTGACATTTTTGCATGTTTACAAACGTATGAAAATCACCAAAATATCATTTTCAATTTCTCAATTTTCATGAAAAGTCTGCCCACTGCTCAATGCTCACTGTTCAACTCTCAACGCTCATTGCTCTCTGCTCACACTTTAGCAACCCTGCACTATTTGTATTCTTCCTTTTGTGCAATTAGCATGCTAATTCTTGCTTGTGTCAAATGAAAGATCTAGATTTAGTCTTTAGACTTGCAATCAATCTAGCAATTGAAAACCACAAGCACAATAAAGAAAGAGAGAACATACTTACAAATTACTCAAAGATGCAAGAGTTGTTGAGCTTGCTTCTAAATTTGTGCTATTGAAGGTCATAAGTGAGGAATTGTAACTAATTTTGTTCTCTTTAATGTAGTTCATGTTACAGTCCTTGATTCCATGCAGTAATTAAAAAATAAGTGCTAAAGTACTGGATGATATCAATTGTATTTGAGTCAAATAGTTGTTTTCCAATTGTTATTAATGAAGTTTTAATTGTTTTTTGTTGCCGCCATGCAATATCTAAGCAATAAATGCTATAATATTGTTGGACGGCGTCAGTTGTATCTTAGTGTCGTAATTGTTTTTCAGTTATTCTTTAATGATGATTTATTTATTTTTTAGTTAGCTTGTAGTTGTATTAGAGTTGTATTAATCAACGCCCAAACCCTAACTTCTTCAAGGCGACGCAGTCCATATCTCACTTTGCATCTGGTCCGCATGAGCTATGGTATTTGAAAATCTTGAGAGAGAGGTTAAATTGCATCATTGAGGTTAGGTTGTTTAGTATTGAGTTTTTATGCTCATTAGTGGCGTGTATGAGTGCTTAGAAGATATTGATTTGCATCATTGAACTTAGGTTATTTAGCATTGGGCTTTGGTGTTCACTTGTGCTCTATATGAAGGCTTAGAGGAGGATAATTTGCATCATTGAAGTTAGGTTGTTTAGCATTGAGCTCTAGTATTGATCTAAGGGTGTTTAAATGAGTTTACAAGGGTTGTTTCCCTTCATTGAAGGTAAGTTGCTTGTCATTGAGCTTTGTTGTTGCTTTCATGGTGTTTAGAGGAGTTTAGAGGAGTTTAGAACGGCTAATTTTTATCATTGAAGTTAGGTTGTTTAATGATGAGCTTTGGTGTTGATTTTAGGGTGGTATATAGGAGTTTAGAAGGGCCAATTTGCTTCATTGAAGGTAAGTTGCTTGCCATTTAGTTTTGGTATTGATTTAATGGATTTTAGAGGAGTTTAAAAGGGTTGATTTTTATAGTTGATGTTAGGTTGTTTTGCATTGAGCTTTGTTGTTGCTTTTATGGTGGTTAGAGGAATTTAGAAGGGCTAATTTTTATCATTGAGATTTAGTGTTGATTTTAGGGTGTAGAAGAGTTTAGAAGGGCCCATTTGCTTCAGTGAAGGTAAGTTGCTTGCCATTGAGCTTTGATGTTGATATTAGGGTTTACAGAGGAGTATAGAAGGGGTTGATTTTTATAATTGAAGTTAGGTTGCTTAGTATTAAGCTTTGATGTTGACTTTATGGTGTTTAAAGGAGTTTAGAAGGGCTTATATGTATTATTGAAGTTAAGTTTCTTGTCATTGATCTTTGGTGTTTAGATATGTTTTTTGTAGCTGTTTCGAAGGGTTGAAGATTAACACTTACTAGAAAGTGAAGCACGTGAAGATTGGCCGCATACTTTATATTGCCCTAAACTATACTATGATGTAATCATGTAGCAGTAGGGAAGCCCATTTAGCAACTACATTGCAACTGGCCATTGTATTAGGTATTTTGTCATATTCATGTACAACTGAATCCCTATTGCAATATACTATTTAATCACTAATTTGCAACTGATGTACAATTTCTTTGCCACTATTGTACAACTAGTTTACAACTTTGTGGCAACTGCACTATAACCCAATCATGACCGTAACGAGTCATATTTATGACTAGCTTGCAACTCTATTGCAACTAGGATGCAACTAAGTTGCAACCGGAATGCAACTAAAATATAACTTTGTCTCTACTATGTGAGAACTCAATGATTCACTGAGATACAATTGTCTTGCAACTGCATGGTTGGCATGTAAGTTGTAAGGACAACTTAGTTACAACCAATTTGCAACTATCACTGTCAATCTACTGTACATTGCGGTTGTAATATAATACCAAAAGAGAGTGAAGAGTCACATATGTCCTAAACTTGACTATAAACTGACTATATGACAACTGAAAAACGACTAATATACAACTGAATATATAGGTGAATCATTTTTTTACAAAAATAATATGAGCGACTGCTAAGCGACTAATTTACAATTGTATTACTACTGCATGGAACACTTGTCATTATGGAATATCAATTTCCATTTCATGCAATTGCTGAAAATTTACCAAAAACTTTGAAAATATGACAAGTGGCATCCAATCATTTGAGCGTCAAGTGTGCATTAAAGGAGACATTGGAATGAATGAGAAATTTTTCTTCTAACAAAAAAGAAAGAATGGCAAAGGGGGCAGGTTCTCACCAAAATTTAGGAGGAGCAATGGATGAAAAGGCCACAGTTGTTCTTGAGTGGTTGGCAAAAGTGATTGGTTCACTCTCACTTTTTTGCAATTGTGGTTGACTAAATTACAATTGCAATCCTACTAGTTGTACCTGAGTAGTTTCATGCCAAAAACAACTAAAATGCAATTGTTAACTGCAGTTGTTCTTTTTCATTTTTTTACTAGTGAACGCAACCTAATTGTCAAGACAACCTAAATGCACACTTTGGGCTAGTAAACGGTATTGGCCTTATCCAAGCATTGATCATAAACAAACACTCCATTTGCATTACTTTCCCTAGTTTTAGGGGTTGCAACTTTGGAGGTGCTTTCTCACCTATGTTTTTGGTACACTAACCAAATGCTTTTTTAACTAAGGAGTCAAAATGGGAATTGATGAAAAGAATCCGTTTACCATACACTACAAGGAAAACTGTCCAAAATGACAAAAATATGTCCAAATCAGCATAGCTAAATCTACAAAAATTGTCCAATTTGATAATTTTTTTGTCATTTTGGGCACATTTAGTCAATTTGGACATGTCAATTAAGACATAGTTTCTTGTAGTGATATGCAAGCACTTGACTGTAACCAAGCTCATAATACATGCTTTTGAGCAAAAGGGAAGTGGGGCTGTAATTTTATCTAATTGTTGCTCTTACAAAGGTTAACACCAAGCACCACTCTTATTAGGGTACAAGATAATATATGTGTTTTTGTCATGTAAGAGCAGCTCTACCCTTGCCCCCCGCACAGAGATTTCCGGACCTGGGCTTGCAAGACGTGGGAATCCGGGTCCAGCGCGGACACGCCACACGCCAAAGCTTGACCAGCCTTGTCGAAACTTGCTTCACGCACGGCGGGTTCCAATGCGCTCGCTAAAACCTAACGTGCTTGATTTTTGTAACTTGTACAGCTGTGGTTCAATATGATTTGCTTGCAAGTCCAAAAATGCAAGAAAGTTTTTATAAATACTTGTTTTTGTCAATTTGCGGCCCCCTCTAAGCCAATAAAGCCATTGGCGTGCTCATTTGGAGAGGGAGGCTGGCTCTGCAGCCCGGAGCTGTGCACTTCAAACAAAAAGTCACACTACACACCTTGCTTGGCATGCTCCGTTTGAAGAGAAAGGTTGGAGAAGCTCTAAGGGCATCTCTACTGGTCTAAACTTGCTC
Source organism: Ulota crispa (assembly GCA_963920765.1). Classification (NCBI taxonomy): domain Eukaryota; kingdom Viridiplantae; phylum Streptophyta; class Bryopsida; order Orthotrichales; family Orthotrichaceae; genus Ulota; species Ulota crispa. The sequence goes on along the minus strand of OY987246.1, from coordinate 17,988,242 downwards.
AAAGTTTTCCATCTGGTTTGGCAAGGCTTGAAGGCTCTCAATCTCCACCCATGCTCTTTGAAAATGTAGCCTTATACTTCAACACACTCCATATAAAGCAATTGACCACTTATTTAGGGAAGTAAAGGATAAAGCTCACTAAACTTAAGGTGAATAGTGCATGAATAGTGCCTTGAAGAGTGGCTTGCTAGACTCGCCAAATAAGAGAGTTTGAGAAGATTTTGAGAGGGACATGGCTTTTCATCCACTTTGAGTGAGCCCAAGCCACCGGTGGAGATGCCCTTGGACAATACTTCCTACCCTATTGCCGTAGTTTTGTTAATATGACGTCACCATATATCTGACGTTGTCTGTCGGACCGACTGTTGCTTGAACTAGGATTGGCTAACTCGGGAGGGAGACCATTTCTATTGGACCGGAAGTTAGTTGGTTACTTTAATACGCTACTTTTCCTAATTTGATTTCGGCAGTACAGTTGGAGATCGCCAATAGGAGAGTGACACGTACCCTCAAATGCATGTATTTAAAGAGATATTAGGGCTATATTCGTCCACTTAGAGATACTCATTTAGAGATCTGGCTATTGTTAGTCGTCTATGTCCAGATATTGGCGAACCTCATGTTTTCTTTGAGAGTGATGTGGCATTTGGCAATACCATCCATTTTTCACCGAGTTCTTTTAGAGTCGCTTCACTCACACTATGGCCGACCAAGACAAGAGGCAGTCGGCCTGAGTGGTCAAACTTTGTTGAGAGGCCAACGAAATTCGTTGAAAATAGGTAGTAAGTTATTGTATGAACTTTTTGGTCGCTTTTAGGTATGCTTCACATTATGGTCAAAAGTCAAGAAGATGTCTCCACCAATTAAATTGTACTAAACCAAGAGTTTGGTCTCTCAATCCTTCACACTAGAAGCCAAAGTCTAATGTCTCTCATCCTTCCCCCCTCCCATGACATCATCCTTTCATCCAAAACAACTACCTCTCAAGAAAAGTTTAGATCAAGCAAAAATGAAGACCCAATCTATGGTTGAGTGGCCATCAAATTTTTCTCATAAAATAATCAAAAGCCGACAAAATCTTTGCCATTAGATTTGGAAGGTTTAATAAATGTTATGACTTTGGACTTTGGGCTTGGCCTTTGGAGGCTTCACACTATGGCCATTCAAGTTGAGAGGTAGTTGAAGTTCATTGCCAAGAGTTTGGCCTTTGGACTTGGCTTTTGGAGGCTTCACACTAAGGGTGGCCAAAGAAGTCAAGTACAATATTTCATTGCCTATTTTCAACACATTTCTTTGACCTCTCAAAAAAGTTTGGCCACTCAATCCCATGGCCTCTCAAATTGGTTGGACATAGTGTGAAGGGGCCCTTAGTGTGAAGCCTCTAAAGGTCAAGTCTAAATTCCAAACTCTTGGAAATGATTTTTCACAACCTCTCACCTTGAATGGCCATAGTATGAAGCCTCAAAAGGTCAAGTCCAAATTCAAAGTCATATCATTTATAAGACCTTCCAAATTCAACAATTGAGATCTTGTTGATTACTATTGCTTTATGAAAAGAAATTGACGGCCCCTCAAGTCTCAACCAGGGATTCTTTTTTTGGCAATTTGGGGCAAAATTGCACCAATTTTTTTTGACTGGCACCAAGCCTATAGAAAAAAAAACATGATTATTTGGATGAAATTGCCAAAAAACTTCAAGCTTTAAAAAAACTTGGATGAAATTGCCAAATTGTGGATGAAAACCAAATTATAGACATGTAATATGTGTTAATATGATATTTTCTATCCAATACATGGATGAATGTTGAAATATGGAGCACCACTATAACATTTTAAATTGCCACTTTGGCACTTTTTAAAAAATGAAAAAAAAATCTAGTCTCAACCATAGTGTGGGTCTTCATTTTTGCTCCAAACTTCTTTTGAGAGGCCATTGTTTTGGATGAAAGAATGATATCATGGAGGGTGAGGAACTTTGGGCTTTGGCCTTTAGTGTGAAGGGTCAAGAGGCCAAAGTCTTGGTTTCTTGCAATTTGATTAGTGAAAATCTATGGCCTCTTGATTTTTGGCCATAGTGTGAAGCAGCCCTTAGTAGAGGTAGTCACACATTCACTGTATTCTCAATCTTCAAAGAATGGGGAAGTGGCGCACTTTCCTTGATTTTTGGAGGTCTCAGTGTTTGAAAATTGAGAAGCTTTTTTTCACCTTCTTAGAAAGAGATTTTGCATGTGAAGTTTTTACCCAAATGTGTCTCTTTTTCACCTTGCTCTTCTTGCTTACATCATCCTTGTAGTTGAAGACTTTGGTTAAAAATGTGAATGCAACTTGCTTTCTTACCACATCACCATTTTTAAATAAACTCATTCTTCATTCTCCCCTGCTTACAAAAAAGGAGTCACACCTTCTTCATGGAGAAATATTTCCATTGATTTTTGTGTACTACTCCACATCTTCTCATTCTTTATAGAAGTTTGAATCTCGGAGAAGGTGTGACAACCCTTAGTGTTGGGGTAGGTCAAAATGAGGTAAAATTCTGCCAAATATTTAGCCCCTAAAATAAACATGAGGCTGAAAAATGAGGGAAATATTGTTTACAAACTCCCTTCAAAGCAAGTTAGAGCACTTCAAATGTTTGTCGTCCATAAACAACGAAGAATCAGAGGACGAGCTTACGTTTAGCATTATTTTTTTAAATATATTCTCTTCAAGATTCATTGGTTGATTACTAATTTAGTGAATATTTATATTCGATATAGCGAAATGCGATTTCATAAAAAATGTGGTAGTTTTGGAGACTTTTGTTTGGTTTTGTTTTTCGTAAGGAAACAAAAGAAAATTATTTCTATAAAAAAAAAGTGCACCAAGGACCAATAGTAATAAAATAATATACAAATGTATATGTAAAACAAAACCAAGGTCATCCAATAAAATTGTCCAACATATTGCATCTTTAGACAAGTATGCAAGAATCCACCAATACACAGTATCGAGTAGTGATTTTGAGGAACTTATGATGAAAAAACAGAAAATGTTGTCTTGCTTTTCGTGGTTTCAAAATACACTATTTTTTGAAGTATCTTTAAACCAATTTGCTAAATTTCCAATGATTTATAAGGTTGTGTTGAAGATGCTCTAAGGTGTTACTTTCACGCTAGAATCTAGTTCTTCACATCGATCTTTATTTTGGTCTAATTCCAAGGAGTACTGCAAAATCGTTATTTACACAAGGATTTAATGAACCTTTTTGAATGACTTGTTACAACCCCAAAAAGATGGATTGGGTTTTTAACAATTATAAGGATATTAAAATATTGGAATAGATGTTTTTAAGTTGAAGAACTGAAATTTTTAAGTATTTTGGTTTCACTAAAAATTATAGAACCACTTTTTAAGAGAATAATCTCATGTTTTTTGAGTTCACCATTCAAAATGAGTTAAAATTTACTAAAAAAAACCAATTATCTTGATCTTGCAATTAGCAAGAATTTCTTCTGTGTTTTTGGGAAACTTGCGTCATCAATTCAATTTTGGAGATTTTGTGATTGAATTTACCAAAAAGAAAAGAAAAGAAATTTGGAATCATTTTAGAAAATAGTGGTTTGAAACAATATTTGACATCAGAGAACAAATGAGATTTAGGCACAAATATCAACAAAGTCTATCTTATATATATATCAAATCTGAAGTTCTCCAAAAAAGAACCATAGCATGCATAGAATCGGTCTTGGGGTTTCACTAAAAACTCCATTCCTTTAGCATTTTGTCTCAAGGTTGCTGCTATTCACGAATTTCGTGGTAGCAAAACTGGTTTCACATATAACGTGGGTAGGAAATTAGTGTGGTTTGCACCAAGACTTGTATGGGATATGAGAGGCATATTTCAGATCATCACATTTTAAGTTAATGTCATCCAATCCTACTTTAAAATTACCAATATTTTTGTTTGAAATCAAACTTAGAAATAAGTATAAATTTGATGTTGTTCATTTCAACTAAATTTACTAAATTTGGCACATTAAATTGTTTGAATACAATCAAGATTTCAAAAGCTATAACTCATGTTGACACATCAACTCCAAAATGTATTTCGATGTTACACTTTGTTGTGGGTCATTCCAATTCCTTTTAAACAAAAAGACTTTGTGATCTTTAGAAGTTAAACAACATATAAGAGGAAATTTTGCTCTTTCTTGTTTCACAAAGGACCATCAAAAGAACTCCCTAAAGAAGCACTAAAATTGATTCCTTACCTTCAGTATCATTCCCAATGTTGTTCTCCTTGAAGACCTTTGGAGGCCATAAAGGGGTCATGCCTTTTGACTTGCCGTAAGAAATTTAAGTGCAAGAACCTGTGAAGTACATATGTGTGGTGTAGTACCAAGTGTTTTTTCTACTAAAACAAAAAAATAGGTGATTACTCCTCTTGGGAAGCTAATTCTAAGGTTGCTAGCTAAAACTTCTACTCCTTGTTTTGTTACAAAACAACACACTACCATATACATTAGTTTTATTTTATTTTATTTTACTTTTTGTATAGTAGTTCTTTTGTCCCAATATAAAGCTTTAAATTAGGTTTAGTTATTGTCCCACTAAAAAGTTCTCTTTAACTAATTTCAATTGTTGAGAAAGAGTTTGTCATGTCCAATGATCTCATGGGGGCAAGTTAAGCAATCAGAGAGCACTCCTCTCCTAAATAGCTTGGCCTTGCTCATATGAGGTACCATTGTTGCTACTAATTTTTAAATCATCAATAATGAAGAACTAGCAACATGTAGAAATATGGTACTTTTTGCATGGAATTTGGGTGCCCAAATGACAACATCAAAACTATAGATTTTACACACATTTGGTAAATGGTATATTGATTCTAGAACACATATGTCATTAATACAAAGACTAAAATAATCAGGAGTTGACAATATCACAAACTATGCACAAATCAAGTACTTTTTGCTTGAAATTTGGGTGTCTAAACGGCAACATAAAAACTAAAACTTTTGCAAACATTTGATAGGTGATATATTGATTTTAAAATGCATTTGTACTAGCATAATGAATAAAAATACAGTTAATCCCTCATGGAGAAGTTATTTGGAGCTTCATAATGGGACAGAGGGAGTATCATATAGAACCCATAATAGTGCCAATTCCGTTGTTGTCCTATGCTAACCTACATATCTCTGTGACACATCGACATTATGATAAAACTTAGTGAAACATTGTAGATCACATTATTTTTGCAACACAATTATTAACGTAGGTGGACAAGTACTTTGATCTACATTATTACATGTACGGAGCCCAAAATCTAAAGTTTGCAAATACCATGGCCCACACTTTTATGTGAAAAGTAGTGTAGCAGGTGGACATCCCTCAAAGCCTGAGATGTGACCATGGCCCATGTCCCATGACGCACGTTCCATGACTCACGTCCCATTATCCATGTCTCATGACTCATGTCCTATTGCCAGTTGCCATCTCTGGCCGTATGTACAGCCGTATATACAGCTGTATTTGAGTTGCTTTGAGGGTTTTTCAAAACAAATTATGTATCCATCATCGTACAACCCTTCAATATGTATGGTTGTAACACTTAATTTTTAGCTAATTCAAACTTCTGAATATTGATTGCGACCGTATTTGGTACCGTATCTATAAAGCCCAAGGGTCCTTCACGGGTTAACCCCTAAAGGATGTTGCTATTTTGTATACAAACTCCTGTGTTGTATACAAATGGGGTATTTGGATAGCACGTGAATCCCATTGGAGTTGTAAATTTCAAATCGAGTCAGAAACATAATACTAGTCAACTAGGATTTTTTGGGGAATTTTTGACATTTGTTGTAAAGTATTTTTTTTCAAGTACTATATGGTTCTCCTACAAATACATACAACACTTTTGGTAGGCAACATCCTTTAGGGGTTAAGGTGCACCCATAAGCGTGGAAATAAGGGTTTTGGAGTAGGTAAAACAATTGCCTAACTTTGAAAAAAATACTGTAAGTTAGGAAATGGAAACCAGAAATATTGGCATCAATTTCAAGGTTCCAACTGCAAGCATTTGTTCACAAAGATTTTTCAAAGTCCAAAATCATTGAAATTGTAGGAACCATGTATAAGAGATGCTAATCACAAGACTTGTTGGTTTTTAAATAGTGAGATGGGTACTCAAAACCTCATGCTAGTCACCCACAACCATCACTTCATCACCCATAACCATCACTCACTCACCCACAACCATCACTCACTCACCCACAACCATTTGTTTTTTTATTGATTAGCCTTGCCACTGTCAAGTGACGGGTATGGAGATGCAACGCTTATGAATGTTGCTACCTTATAGATAAAGATTTTTTTTGTAGGATCATCCATGTATGCACGTTCATCTATCAAACAAGGTAATATTAGTATTTTCATCCAAATTGTTGCGCCATTGATGTTTTATTTATAATTAATTGACTATTCCATCCATTTATTAACTAGATTTGTTTAATATTGAGGTAGCTAATGTCAAAATGAGATAAAATTGTGTAAATTTTATTGTGTAAGCATTTATTGATGGTGCTTGCCAAAATGCGGATGAATGCTAAGTTACTTGGAATTTTGGACAGTTTCTCCGTGTGGAATTTCCTTTCCTGCTCTTTCGTAGGGCCTCCTTCCATGTGAGGGGGGTGGGGGTCGGTTTCTTAAAAACAGGACCTGTTCTAGGTGAAGGATTTCCAAGTCAGAGTTATTGATGTTTGCATTTGGCACTTCTAAATTAACCAAAAAATTAATGGTAAGTTACGAAGCAAACTTAGACCTAAATTGCTTTGGTGAGCACCAATGTACCGGAAGTATCGGCATTTAGTTACATGTTAGCCAAAATTTTTAGAAGATTTCTGAATGAAATAAAAATGTTTAGGACAAGGTTCCGAATGAAAAATTATGATTTTCGGAAATGGACCAATTAGAAAAATTAAATGTTTAGGGCCGGTTGTTTTTAGAGTATGTAGGAAAATAACCAATTGAAATGCCTCTTTTTAGGCACTATAGTGAGGATTTTACTTAGGGTAAAAACCCAAGGAATCCCTTAGTGGGGGTCCTATAATAGGGGATGGTCTAAATAGTTTATCATTTATGTGTCTAGGGTCACTTTTAGGGTAGGATGTATCTTTACTTTGATAATAACAAAACAAAAGGTTACATAAAAAAGTGTGGAGTCAAACTTATCTTAATCTAATAGTCTCAAGATTGCGGGAATTATCATATACAACATTGTTATTTAGGATTCCATAAAACTATGTGTCAAGCGAGGAGGAGTGTTGTGATAAGTATTCTATTAATACGCTCTCCACATAGTTAACTAGAGTTCATTGGAGTTTACTTTAGTAAAGGGATCCCATGGACCAATAGTAGAGAAGGACTTTTACTTTCTATCTTTGGTCTTCCCTTGTATATAGTAGGGAAGCCCTACTTGGATAATAACACTTGTTACTTCTTCTCCTTGCATACTTTGTTATATCTCTTTTGTGTCCTTGTTGTGTTTTCTATTCCCAACACTTTCCTATCCAACCATGGATGCATATGAATATGAGTGCTGTCCCAGTCTTAAACTAGTATCTAGGGGGTCATAATGTCAAATCATTATTGGTTGTGTCAAATTGCCAAAGTGCATGCTTTGGAGAAATGCAATGAATGCAATGCAACATTTACAAAAAACCATAGACATGATTCATTTTATCTTATCCTTTTAATTGTGGTTTTGTGCTCATTTGTCAATATTTATCCTAATAAAGGAATACAACAACTAGTTAGCATATGTCAAGTAATGTCAATTAGGCTGCTTCTGTGAAGAGGGTTAAGTCGTCAAATTGTCCCTTCTTGGGCAACCGCTCCATCAAATAGATAATAGCTTTCTTTCTCCCACTCCATGTTATGATAAATCATCTATCTATTTGATATCAGTGGTAAAATTATCATGTAAAAAGAATTAACCAAATGTAGTAATTGATCTCGTTTCCGTAATACTCAAGACCAGTAGACCATTTGTATCTGTATAGATGTATCAATCAGGCTGTAGATTTGTCCTTATCAATTAGTCTCACCCAGATAAGCAAAACAACCAAGGAATGCACATATGTTTAATTCCTATCAATTTGTCTTATGCTTATTCTCCTCAACTAGACCTTCTCAAGTTATCTCAATTATATCAACTTGTCTTTGAGTAAAACAAATTAAAGAATTGATCTCACAATTAGTCCTTATGACAGTTTTATTAATCAAGTTGTCATAATTTGATAGCTGGTTGCCATTTATTCCTGCACTATTCTCTGGCTTATTTTGATTCAATTTGTCACATTATAAAACTACCAGAAAGGAGAAGATGTTTTAATCAATAAGTTTTGACAAATAGCATATTCTTTATGTTTTACAATCTATTAATTTAATATTAGTTTAACCTTCTTTGTAAACTTATTTCACACATTCCAGTTCTGCCAATCTTTTGGACTTCTAATTTCACTCTCAAAATAAATTTATACATAGGTTCTTCATTGAGACCACTTTATCAATTTTAACTTGTCAATTTGTTAAGTCACTCATTGACTCCATTAGACATAGTTCATTTTTATCAATTTGACTTTAGTCCAATGGTTTATCACACTTGGTATTGGTCATATCAATTTGTCTTGCCCTTCACTATTCTTCCAGATCAAAAATTAACATTCTTAAATTAATCACTCTTTGTGATTTAGCCTCTCAATTAGACTAATCAATTGTCATGCCAAACTATGGACTTAGAGACTTACACATAACTTTATCTTTTGTTAATTAAGTACAAACTCTAATCATTCTCTTACACATGGAGTTGGTTTGTTTATTCAACTGTGCCATCATGGCTTCATCACTATCAATTTGATTCTGGTGCTCTTTGCTGCCATTCACTAGCTTACTGCTCCGACCAGTTGTCTCTACTCCACACACTATAGGCTTCCTTCAATTTGTCTTCAACACTTGTGCTCGTCATTAATATGTTGCTACTCACTCGCTTCATATACTCACTTGATCAAATTGTCTCTTTCTCAAACATAAAATATTATCAATTAGACTCTGGACTTACACTGAAATTTACTCGTCTTTGCAAACAATACCACTCATCAGACTTTCTCTGTTAATTGGTCCCTAACTAGACACTTATAAAATACTCACTTACAAATGCTCACTGTTAAATTGTCCTTCACGGAATTCTCAATTATACTTTTAGTTCATCATACTCAAACTTTAAGATACGTAACACTTCAACAACTTCTCATAATCATAACACACACATAAAAGACTCAAAAATAAATAAAACATAAAAGACTCAAAAATAAATAAAACATAAAAGACTCAAAAATAAATAAAACATAAAAGACTCAAAAATAAATAAAACATAAAGACAATGCCGTTCACTGGACTTACATGCAAAAGAAATATATTGTCGTTCAAATCAAATTGACAAGGAGACATGTTTACTTGACAATCTTCATAAAAAAAGAATATGAAGAGCTGGGCTTTAATACCTCTTCCTAGATTAGTTTTTGTAACTACTTTTGCCTCATTTTCCATTTATATCTTAAGATATTAAAATCTGCCTAGACTAGTTGCCTTTTAAAAGTCTTAGATATCTATACCCAGTTACTTCTAATTAACCTTTTCACATTCTAGAGCAAATTGACCACTATTTACACTTTGATTCTAATCTTAACCTACTTTAAGTGGTTCATTTGCCTTCACAAATCAATTAGATGAATTCAAAAAGTAAAATTGGTATTGCAGGCACACAGCCAATCCAAAATATACCTCTTAGGAATTTTTTCTTGGCATATACATAGTATTATATTGTAAGAACTAAGAACCATCCTTCCTTTACTGTGACTCATAGGTAGAACTGGCTTGTAGTGATGACCTTGTTGGCACTTACTTTGCAATTACTAGGTAGTAAAATTTTCCCGCCAATGACTAGGGGCCGTTGATCACGGTCACATCATCTCAGCCACAAATTGTTAGGATTGAAGGACACAGTGAGAGACGTTGCGTCTCTGCTCTCAACCCTAGAGTCTCAACGCAGTCAGAGTCTTGTTTCCACTGCTCCTCTTCTCGTTGTTGTCTTTTTTTGCTTGCTCCCCTTCTCCTGTGTGTCTAAGGCTAAACCGTTGAACATGTCATGTAAGTTGTGTTGTGCAATACTCCACTTGTGCATGTCCTCGTTTGGTGCAAATTGATTGGAAGCGTGTGGATCTTTGTTTTTTCTGAAGGCTACATCCTTGGTCCTAATTTGGTAAAGGCTTTGCTAGGTTCAACTCTTGCTAAGGATACCAAATAAAAACTTGGGGAGTGAATCCTTACAAAAAACAAAAACCAGTCCAATTTCCAATTTTTAAGAAACTAGCCAAATGGAAATAAGAAAACGTGGCAAACTACCTGCTGAAATGTAAAAATGCCGGATTTAACCAAAATTTATTTCACACTTTCAACTAGGTGCCGGGTAAAAATGAGAAAAACCAAACCATCTTGTGCAATCACAAAAATTGTCCATTTAGAAAAAAGATTTTCCCGTGCTCATTGAGCACGGATCAAGAGAATTGTTCTTGTCTAAGAGCATCTCCACCAACAAGGTGAGAAAAGGCCAACAATAGGGATTAGTCAGTTGTGTGGGTATTGCGTTGTTTTTTTTTAGCCCCTATTGTCCAACTTTAATCCTAGTGTTTCACCAAAAACAACATTTTTCTTTTGCTGCTCAATGTTTTTTCTTCATGTGATCATCACATTTGGTAGCTTGAAGAGAGGCTGCCTTTCCCTCTCTTTAGGTATCATCCACGACCTTCATCTTGACAAAAGAAAGGGCTTTTTTTATACATCCCAGAAATCTGAGCATATGCCCTTACTTTTGCATGACTAAGCATATTCTACCAGATTCCTGTCATCAAGCTTACTAACTTGAATATATAGGAGCAGTAAGACTCATATTATTTAAGAATATTTTCCTATCATCCTTTGTCAGATCAATACTAGGATTGTGTCACTTGTAAAGCTAGAATCCATGTTAAGGCAGTCTAAGTACCAGTGCAGAACAGTATACTTAAGAAAACTTAGAGTAATATCTTGTGCAGTTACATGAAACAAAAAAATATGTCTCCTACATACTGTGTTTGCTTTGATAAACTAGGAAAAAACACCTTCTTCGGTGATACTCTTTATGGCTGACTTTATAAAGAGCCATGCTCCATGTATATGGTTACATAACCATGCAAGAGTATTAAGTAGCTCGACCAGCGGATTTATATCAGGAAGTTACTACATACTATCGACAGAATTTCCAATAGTGAACCATGAATTTTTTCAATCAAAAAGGCTGTGCCCTATTTTAAATGCTTCTTTAGTTAACCCAACAGCTAAAGCAGTAATAATAGTTGATACCCTTAGCAGTAAAAGCAAGTCCAGAAATCTAATGCAATGAGACCATATCTGACAGGTACTAATACCTCAATCCGACAGGCAAAAATTCAGTTTTCTCCGTAGACAATATAAAGCCATGCATACGGTTTATTGCATGGTGCTATTGCCATGTAAACCCTAAAATATGTCCAAAACATATAAGCAAAAGAGTAGGTCTCTCATGGTAGAAAAACTCTGACTTGCTTTCAAGATAAGCTCCCAAATATCAACCGTAGAAAAAGTAAAGCAAAACCCCTCTGAGGCTTTAGAGATTTTTCAGCGAATAAGCCATAATAGAGAGTATTAGCCGTTTATTGATCAGAAAAAAGTACTACCGGTGTATCCAAACCCTAAATTTTTTTTTGTGAACCACTACATACTAATAGTAGTTTCTTCAAACAAAATATTTTGAGAAATTTGACAAAGCAAGAGTTTGAAGGAAGTAGCGCAAATCACGAGTATTTGGCAAATCATCCAAGAGACTTTGGATCTCACCTGTGTCCATCCCATACACACAAACAAACCACGTTATGTTAGAGGGAATGCAACAGGTGTCTTCAATCCAAAGTGTTTGTTATCACCTTCACAAGGATAATCATGCAACAAAGCAAACAAACAACTACATTTTTTGAAAAAACACTCAAAACTTAAATAGAACTTGTGTAGTCATAGGTAGTATAGTATTTAAGCTCCAAAAAAATTAGCTCCAATATCCAAGCAGTAGAGTATTCCAATTACTATATATAATATTGCTCAATGATCAAAAATCGTGCACATACAGAGAGCAGAAGAGCAAAGCGTGTATCCAATACAGTGTTAAGGACGTTACTTTGGAACGTTCCATTTTCTTTTACTTTTGACTTTAAAACATCTTTTATTTTAGGTTTCTTTCACTCTAGATTAAAGCATATATAGAGGTCAAGGTTGAAATATTATTCAGATTCAACAACTCATCTTTTGGAGCCATCGCTCACCTGCTTTGATATTTGTTTCTTCATCTTTAAACCCAAATTCATTCCTAGTTCTTATCGATTATCTTTCTATTTCTATGTCAGTGACAGTTTGTTGAGACTTACTTCACTTGAGTATCATAGCCCTTGTTAGAGGTTGCGGTTTACTCTTTCTAATCTGATATCTCATTCATTACAATATTTATGTCTAGTCCTTCTTATGAGAATTGCGGACATCCCCTCTCCTTGAAGGTTTGAAAGTTTGAAGGTTTAGAGGTTGCTATTTATCCCCCCTAAACCAACATTTTATTTTATTTCATGAACCCTGTTATTTTCTGTCTTCTAGTATGGTTGAACCTCATGATTTTGTCATGCACAAAACTGTAGAGTCTAAGTTCAAAGCTATCTTTAATGCTATCTCTACTTTATCAAATTGGACCACAACGATTGAAAGAGTTATTGGTGGTCTTCAACAAGATTTATCTTTCGCCAATTTGGAAAGAGGAGCTTTACTTGTAGTTCAACAAAATATACCATCACCACTACAACAAAAAAACCTTGTGTTAGTCTTCTTGAGAAATTCGATGCTGCGCGCTCCAAGTTTTGGAGGGTTTGTCAATCAAATTTGATTGGTAAATGCCTTACAATTGAAATACTATCCAATACAGAAATTACGAATTGGATTGGTTGGAACATTACTTACAGGACAAGCTTTATCATAGTTTGCTCCTTTGTTCAAGAAAAACTCACCTATATTAAACAACTTTGACACTTTTTTTGAGATTTTTGCAGAAGCTTTTGGTAAACATAATAAGGTTCATTGGGTAACTACAAAAATTTGGTTCTTAAGAGAAGAGACACGCTGTCCTGATAGAGATTCTTCCATCATGTAAATACTTGTTATTTATTTATGTTTGTATTGATTTCAGTAAATCAACAGTTGAGGCAAAAGGGGTGGTCGTGGTGAGGACCACGGTTTGGTGACAGCACAGCGGCCATAGATTCCAATGCGCTGTGCCATCTTGTCACATGCACAGCTCAGGAGGGTAGGTAGCGAGTTGGCTGGGCCAATTTCCTGCTTCACTAGCTGCCAAGCCGTGAGCCGCCATCACCGCTTGACGAGTTCGATGGGATTCGAACCCGGACCGGCGGGCGGCCAGAGACGACCGCTTCTCTAACCAACCAAGTTCACGACTTGGCAATTGAAGACAAGCGTTTAATGCTATTATATGCTCGCAAGGGCACGTGGCCACTTTACAATGGTGTTCATTTTGTAATTTAATCATTTTCATATGTTTATCTAGATATTTTGGAAAGCTCATATATTTTGCCATTGTTTGAATAAAAATACTAAGGATTTAGAAGTCAATGGAAAAGGTGTGAAAGGAAAAAGGTTTTGGCATCTATAGTGGGGTTAGGATAAGGAGGAGCATGGGCTGATGTGCCCCACTTCCCTACCTTAGATAGGGTCGAAATTATGAAAAAAAAAGGATTCCTTAGTTGTTGGAAGTTAGTGTATGAGTGTTGGTGGGAAGAAGGGGAAAAATCCCGAAACTTTGATGTGAGATTTTTTTCTGTGTATATATGACTTTGAATTGAAATTTGAGGAGATTGTTCCTTGTGTGATTACCTTTCCAAAATGAGTTTGCAAGTTTGATTTGGAGTTGTGATGCAAAAGTTACGAGTGTTTGAATTTTGGAGTCAAAAAGCCAAACTATGAAGAAAGGCTGAGACTTCGACAAGTCATAACTTATGATTTGTATATCATTTTGCAACAAGATTTGAAGAGAGTGTTTATCTTAGTATTAGCTTTTTAGGAAGTCCTTAAACTTGAGGTTTGAAGCTTGGACGAGAAAGTTATGGAAGTGTAAAGGTTTGGAGGTGACTGCCCTTTTATTAGGAGAAGGCCAAGATTTTGAAGAGCTACAACTTTTGGACAGTATGAAATTTTCTTTTCAGATTTTTAGGAGTGATAGTTTATTGTCATAGCTTTCCAAATTGTCTTTTGTCATTTCATTTGGAGTTTTATTGAAGAAGTTATAGCGTGTAGAAGTTGGGGGTTTGGGTGCTCTCTAAAAAAATTGAGACCCACACTTTGATTGACTAGAGCTTTTGGATAGAGTTTTATTTTGAAGTGAAAATTTTATGGGTTGTAGCCAGTGATATCATCTTTCTAAATTGATATCACATTTCTATGGATGATGTATAGAACAAAAGTTATAGAGGTTTATAGAGGCAGTGTTTAGTTTGTAAGGAGGAAGAAGAGCCTCTATTTTGAACCCACATAACTTTTAGACAGTATTTTAGATTAAGTTGAAATTTGGAGGAATGTTAGAAGGTTAGAAGAGCTTTTCAAATTGCTATTGTATTTAGTATTTGAATCTTTGAGCCATCTGTGGCACTAGATAGAAGGTCGCTGCTTTTCTAGAACTTGTTATTTGTGACTTTCCCCATTGTTTTTATTAAAACATGAAGACTTGAAGACTTGAAGACATGAAGACATGAAGACTTGAAGATCTGAAGATATGAAGATTTCAAGATGAATGTTTTGGGTTTATTTTTTATGTATGTGTGGGATGTGGCTTTGTTATTCCTAGCCGGTTTTGGAGGCTCGTTTGTCAATTCATTTCCATTTTGTTTTGTAAACCTTGTTGCGGACAGTTTGGATTAAATCAAACTTAACCCCATTTATTGTCATGGTGACAAAGTGGGATTGATCACTCACATGGTCGAGACTTGCTCTGTTCTCACGATTTGGAGTTTTGGCCAGCAGATCGTGAATTTGATTTTAGGATCCCGTCATACGGACAACAGCTCGTGTCTGCTGTCCCGATCTACCCGTCCCGTATCCAGTGGGCTCTTATCCCTACCTTGACCCTTATACCCTTAGAGCCAGCCACAGGAGAGGTCAACAGAAGACTGAAGATTGAAGATTTGAAGAGAAGATCAAGATTGAAAACGATTTTAGTCGGCAACGCACAATCGCAGCAAGACACCCTGCATGTTCCCAAGGCGCGCTCCTCTCAACCCGACAACGCTTTGCATCGACTTACGCCTTAAACTTTCGATAACTTGCGTGCGACATTAATTGTAATGAAATAGTTTTCATAAGCCAATTCTATTGGGAATTGAAGGATTCTTTAAAAGATTTACTTTTATCATTTTTTGATCCGCAAACGTTGAATGAGGCAATTAGTCAAGCGATTAAATGCGATAACCAATTTTTTCAACGCCGTTAAAACTAGATTCTATCGAAGAAACAAACAACTCGTCCTACCTCATCTATATTGGCAATTAGTTCAATTTCGAATTCAGAGACTACAGACATGCAAATCAACACAATACGTATCAAGTATCTCACTCCGGAAAAAAAAAAACGTCGCATGGAAGAAGAAATATGTTTATAATATAGCAAAAGAGGCCACAGAGTTCATAACTGCCCAAAAAAGCCAAATCAACATATTGTTAAAATCAGAGCTGCCATCATCTAGATAAACGTAGATACTCAGCCACAATAAGAATCGTGTGATTGGATAATGTAATTTCATAACAACACTCAGGTTTCTCCCTTTCTGCTCAACTTGCTTTTTGTTTTCTTATTCATTTATCTGTTAGTTCTCAAAATTTTGAAACCACTGCTCTACTAGATTTAGGAGCATCTGCTTGTCTTTTTGATGAAAAATTTGTTAAAACTCATAAACTCCCTTTAGTTCAAAAATCTCAACCCATCAATGTAAAAGTGATAGATGAACAATCTTTGTCTTCTGGCAATGTCACACGCAGATTAATATTTTTAGAAATAACATTTGAAGGCCATAATAGCCAAATTATCTTCAATGTCATCAAAATCTTGTCAAATCCTATTATTCTTGATCTTTCGTGGTTATAAGAATATAATCTGTCAATAGACTGAAAGTTACAAAAAATAATTTTTTTCAAAAGTCATCCAATCAATAAACTTGTTTATACAATTTATTAAAAAACCTATTGAGAAATTTGTTAGCAAACAAACTAGCAAACCGCAAGTGAAGAAACACATGTTCGTTGGAACAAAAGCGTTTATAAAAATAACCAAACAAGATACACTATTTGTTATCCATGCGGCTCTAACTAGTGAAGAGAAAATTACAACAGCTAGTATCCCGCAGCAGTATAAAAATTTTGAAGATGTCTTTTTAAAGAAGAATGCTAACATACTATCGGAGCACTAAGTATATAATTGTGCTATAAACTTGGGAGAAGGAGCACAATCTCCTTTTGGTCCAATTTATAACCTATCACAAATAAAGTTGGCAGTTCTACGGAATTATGTTGACGAAAATTTGGCCTAGAATTTCATTCGTCACTCTAAATCGACTGCTGGAGCGTCTATTTAATTTGTAAAAAAAAAAATGGCTCCTTACAAATGTGCATGGATTATCGAGGTCTCAATAAAATAACAAAGAAAAATCGCTATCCATTTCCTTTTATATCTGAACTTTTTTATCAACTCGGAAGTGCAAAAATCTTTACTAAAATTGACTTACGCGGAGCTTATAATCTCGTACGAATAAAAAAAAAAAGATGAATAGAAGATAGCATTTCGTACAAAATATAACCATTTTGAATATAATGTCATGCCTTTTGGTCTTACAAATGCTCCAACAATCTTTCAATACATAATAAATGACATCTTTCGAGATCATCTTGACAACTTTATAGTTATTTATTCAAATGACATTTTGATATTTTTTGAAAATGAAGAAAATCATATAAAACACGTTCGTTTAGTCCTTGAAAAATTACGCAAACGAGGACTCTACGCCAAACTAGAGAAGTGTTTATTTCACTAAACTGAAATGGAGTTTTTGAGATTCATTGCAACTACGGAAGACTTGAAGATTGATCTTAAAAAAATAGAAACTATTTTGTTTTGGAAAGTTCCAAAGACTATTGGAGCCGTATAATGTTTTGTTGGTTTTGCTAACTTTTATTGGATCTCCATCAAGGGTTATTCTTGAGTTGCTATTTTGCTCATTTGGTTGATAAGCAAAGACAAGCTCAAGTGAAGACCAATAACAAATTTTTTTTCCATGATTTAAAGATCGCATTCATTATGACTCCAATTTTAGTACACCCGAATTTTTCAAATATATTCTATTTGAAAACCGATGCTTCAAATTTTGCTTTGAGCGCTGCACTTTCACAACTAGGGAAAGACAAAAAGTTTCATCTCATTGCCTTCTATTCTTGGATATTTTCTGCTGCCGAGATCAATTATGAGATTCACGAAAATAAAAATTTGCTATTGTGGATTTTTTTCAAAAGTGGCGTCATTTCCTCGAAAAAGTTACGTACTCAGTGATTATATATACAAATCACAAGAATTTAAAGTACTTCATGTTATCTTATATTTTAAATCGGCATCAAGCTCGATGGAATATGTCTCTATTTCGGTTTAATTTTATTATTACATATCTATCAAAGAAGCAATAATGACTATCTGATGCTTTATTAAAAAGATCATATTTTGCACCCAAGGTTGAAAAAACAGCATTTGATCAACAGTTTAGAACTTTATTGAAGCTAGAACTATTTTGCCTTTGTGCTACAGTTATATCATTACCTATAGATGGAGACTTCTTCAACTAAATGCGCGTTACAACTATTGAAGATCGTATAACTTTTGACATTAAGCGTTGAATTGGTAAAGAAGACAATTTTAAGCTGAATGAAGATTTGTTATATTTTCAAGAATATATGTTCATCCCAAAAGATTCAACACGACTTTACGTTTTTCAATCCAGTCATGACTTCCCAACTGCGAGTCATTTTAAATACAACAAAACTTTGGAACTTGTTTCTAGAGATTTTTAGTAGCCTCAAATATAAAAAGATGTAAAAAATTTTATTACATCTTGTAACATTTTTTCAAGATTCAAAAATTCTCGGTATCGCCCTTATAAACTTTTGCAACCGTTGTCTATTTCACGTTAGCCGCGGTCTTCAATCTCTATAGATTTTATTACAGATTTGCCGCTATTAGCTTCATTTGATAGGATCTTTGTTGTGGTGGATCGGTTTACAAAAATGACACACTTTGTCTTTTGCAAGAAGATTTCATCAAGTGAAGGTACGACAAGACTATTTCTTGATAATATGTATTGATATCACGGTTTACCAAACGATATTGTATTAGATCAAAGACTCCAATTTATATTAAAATTTTGGAGATATTTTTTCAAAATATTGAAGGTGGAGATCAATCTCTCTTTAGCTTTTCATCTTCAAACTGACAATCAAATAGAATAAATTAATCAAGTCTTTGAGCAATATTTATAATATAGTATCAATTATCAGCTAGACAACTGGACAACATACTTGCCGTTAGCAGAGTTTGCATACAACAATATTCTTTATGCTTCAACTTAATAAACACCATTTTATTCCAGTTATAGCTATCATCCAAAGCTTGATTTGTTAAGTTCACTAATAAATAGTAATCCAGCAGTTGACAACTTTGTGAGGCAATTATCGCATATTCAAGATATTTTGAAGCTTCAACTACAATTCGCCCAAGAGTCTTACAAGACAACTGCGAACAAATATTGCAATCAAGCACCTGATTTTCAAATTAGAGATAAGGTATGGCTTATTCGACAAAATGTTAAGACAAAATGGTCATGTGACAAGTTAGACTACCGAAGATTGGAACCATTTGTTATTCTAAAGCTGATCAATCCAGTAACATATCGTTTGAAGCTACCAGTTTCTGAAAATACATCCAATTTTTCATGTATCTCTTTTAGAACCTTATCAGCAGTCACATTTTCCAAGGAAAATATATCCGCCACCGCCAAATGTTGAAATTGAGAACCACAATGAATATGAGGTGGAACAAATATTAGACTCACAACAAAGGTGGAGCAAAGTAGGATATTTGGTACATTAGAGCTGTTATGATATCAACGAGCAAATGTGGGAACCAGCCGAGAATCTTGTAAATGCACCGGAAATGGTACAAGAATTTCATCAACTGTATCTAGATAAGCCTAGGCTTATCTTGGAACTTGTTGCTTAAGAAGAAAATAATATTAGGAACGTTATCTCGGAACGTACTGTTTTTTTTAATTTTCAACTTTAAAATATCTTTTACTTTAGATTGTTTTTACTCTAGATCAGAGTATATATAGAGGTCAAAGTTGAAGTATTATTGAGACTTGACAAGACATCTTTTAGAACCATTGCTCACTTCCTTTGACATTTGTTTTTTCATTTTTGAATTCAAGTTCATTCCTAGTTCTTATCAATTATTTTTCTATTTCTATGTCTGTGACATATAATGAAAGCATTGTTCAGCACTGCAGTAAACGACTTCAGACTTAGAAGAGAAGATCCAGCTGTCCCGCCATAAGATGTGCCACCCTAATCAGGGTACTGAGCCGTCCAGTGTGAATGAGCAGCCATGTTTGGATTTTAATTTGGCCCTAGATCCCGATCTGCTAAGACACGTAGTCCTTAAGCAACCTCCTTTTTTTAAAAAGTGACAAAAATTCTTACTATAAGTAATTCCATAAGATTATTTGTAAAGTTTGCTTTTAACTTTGCTATCATTAAGCAAGTAAAATTAAAAAAAAACATTATGCTATAGTACTATTAGGGAGCAGTAGAAGCCATAAATATTTCATAGTGTGATTAGTAACTTTGAGAAGTCACTTACTATGTTTAAGTCATAGAAAGTACTTTTAGGTATTTATCTATGTGGTTTCTTTGTCAAGAGATTGGTAGAGAACCATTTTACATGGCTATTATTAGTATCTTTGCATTCCTAGGATTATTTGAAGTTTAATAGTTTATTGAGTTGAAAGCATGTACTTTGAATCCTAACTTTTACCTTAAAAGACAAGGCCATGTGCCAAACATTAGCTAACACTACTATTTTTGTTGCAAGACTCTATGAGTATAGTATAAAGAACTGATACTTAAAATAGAATCTTGAAAAAATAAAATAATAAAAAATAAAATAATAAAATAATAAAATAATAAAATAATAAAATAATAAAATAATAAAATAATAAAATAATAAAATAATAAAATAATAAAATAATAAAATAATAAAATAATAAAATAATAAAATAATAAAATAATAAAATAATAAAATAATAAAATAATAAAATAATAAAATAATAAAATAATAAAATAATAAAATAATAAAATAATAAAATAATAAAATAATAAAATAATAAAATAATAAAATAATAAAATAATAAAACAATAAAACAATAAAATAATAAAATAATAAAACAATAAAACAATAAAATAATAAAATAATAAAATAATAAAATAATAAAATGATAAAACAATAAAACAATAAAATAATAAAATAATAAAATAATAAAACAATAAAATAATAAAATAATAAAATAATAAAACAATAAAATAATAAAATAATAAAATAATAAAATAATAAAATAATAAAATAATAAAACAATAAAATAATAAAATAATAAAACAATAAAATAATAAAATAATAAAATAATAAAATAATAAAATAATAAAATAATAAAATAATAAAACAATAAAATAATAAAATAATAAAATAATAAAATAATAAAATAATAAAATAATAAAATAATAAAATAATAAAATAATAAAATAATAAAATAATAAAATAATAAAATAATAAAATAATAAAATAATAAAATAATAAAATAATAAAATAATAAAATAATAAAATAATAAAATAATAAAATAATAAAATAATAAAATAATAAAATAATAAAATAATAAAATAATAAAATAATAAAATAATAAAATAATAAAATAATAAAATAATAAATAGTTTTAATTTTTTAATTTATTTTTCTAACATGGCTAGCCCCACATTAACGTATGTGCACTAAAATGAGCCCCTCTTTCATAAACTCTCTGACAAATTCAGCAAAGTGTCCTCTTAGCTCTTTCATCCGGTTGGATGAAAGAGTGGGGAATATTCCACAGTCTTTAGTTGGAGAGAGGGCAGGCATGCTGAGTGCTACTGAATGTTATGATGTGCTAGTTTGCAGTTTGTCATTTCTTATTTGAGAGGAATGGACGAAACAGAGTTCGATATAAATAACAAAACTGAATGAGTATAACATTTGCTTATAACCTGATCCACAAATACCGTAACGGATGCAAGTGCGAAGCTTCTCTCCTATTGATGTCCATTAGTTTGCCGAGCACAAAAACTCACTACTTCACCAGCTTTGCTATGAAGATACTCTAATGCTCCTCTTGATCACCAATGCAACATGGAAGGATGCCCTTGCAACACTGCCCATGGGGGGACAAAGATGTGGGTAGATGTTGGGAACGTACTATAGAAGGTCCCGATCGTCCGGCCAATATCCAGGGGTTTGGGCAGTGCAGGTTCTGTAAGGCATTTCTTGCAGCACGCTTTGCAACACCTGGATAAATGAGATTTCATAGGGAGAATGATGCGAACCTTCACGGAGAGGCTTGAAGTTCTCTTGCAACTCTAAAACCTTCAAGACTTGCACCTGCATTATGACAAATCGCACAGGTACACTTGGCTATGCAGTGGGGTCGTGCGTGAACAGTGCTCGCCAGGGACCGTGAAGGAGACTTGTTGAAAGTTGAAATTTGACAAGTATGCGGCTTAGTCTGAAGGACCCGCGACCTGCACAAGGTCATGTCGAGTGCTGTTGGAGATTGAAAATGAGGAAGCTGTTCCTACTGGGAAGCGCAGAGCTTAGATAGCATGCTGCATGAGATGCTCTAATGGGCCCATTGATGAAATGACATGTTGGTCCGTCGTCACAATTCAAGCAAATTCTACTCTTGCCTCTGGTTTTATAGAAATGATGTTCATGTATCTCTCATAACAGAGTCAGAGCTTTGCAAGTAAGTTAGGACAGACTGAGTGATCCCCTGCTTATCCACACCTTCTGAAGGACCACATGATTGGGAATTACAAGCCCTTGCAATCAATCGAAAGTCCTATTTTTTGCAGAGCCCAAAAGTTACAGAAAATAAGAATCATCTTTGAGTGTTGTGATATTGTTGGTGGTCTGAAAAAAACTGCTGCAATTCAAGATCAAGTTAAATTCAAGACTGTGTGGTCAAGTGTACAAAATAGCACCAACGAATTCACTCCTGGCTGGTTTAGGGACGTGACCCCAAAAAGCCCTAAAAGGCAACCCTTAAAGGACAAGCTCATTACCGTGAAAGTCGCATCACAAGTATTTTTGGCGGACATTTTTGTCCTCCTTGCCCTTTAATCCTTGAACGTTGGCTGGGTAGCTGTGCCAGCCTTCTACAGTGGTATGTACAGTGTTGTGGTAGGTGCCCACCACTAGAATATTGTTTCTTAAAATTGCAAAAGTCAATAGTGCATGATGTGATTGGTGCCCTCATAAAAATTGCAGAAAGGACAGCATGGGACCTAACACCGTGACTCTGAATCTTCTCACAATTTAGGTTATCAAAAAATATGAGTGCCTTAGCTGAGATTATTTTTTGCTTTTCATGGTGCACCACATATCTACAATCACTTCTAAAAAAATCAGGTAAAAAATTGCATTTCTCTGCAATACAGAGTGTTTTCCGGAGGCTAGAGGACAATTTTTGTCCTTGTTGACATTCAAGGGTTAAGGGTTAAAGAACTCACTCCTCGGTGTTTTTGTAAAAAAGTCATAGTTTTTGTCAGTTTTGGTCTCAAATATCCCTAGGATTTTTAGATATTTAATCATGTACCTGTAGATTTCACTTTCAACATATCTTCAAAATCTTGGAAATTAATGAGTGCCTCTGATCCTTTATGGGGCAATTACGTATTTACATTTTTTAAGTTTACATAAGGTAGCAGCACTCATAACAGTCAAATTAAGGGTTTGAACATGATGATTATTAACAAACATCTAGCAAATCATAGGATCCTATTAGCAAGAGAAAAATTACGAGTTTGCATCTTTGGATGTATTATTTGGATATTGTGAAAATGAGTTGTGAATTTTTAAAGAGCCAATTGCAATTGCATCTAATACCAGCATTAAGGTTTCATGTTCACATGTTGTATATCCTTGTAATTACATCTATCCACTTCCACAAATTCTTCAAGATTTTAGAAGTGATGGTTATGGGTACAGTGATGGTTACGCATGTGTGTTGCTACCTTACCTCAAAAGGGACCTAGAAGAACGCCACCTCCAAACCTTCATTAGCAAAGTTTTGAGCCCTCCCAAAGCCCCCCAATGTTTGACAAACCAATTCAAGCTATTGTTTGGGAGCTAAGCATGCTAGCGTAGTACAACAATTTTTATCGCTATCTAGTATGAAGGACCTTAGCCAAGGACCATGGTGTAGGACCTAGCATACCTAGAGTTTGCATATTTTATTCCAATTTGAGTGGTACTACTTAATTTTTTCTATGTCAATTTGACTAATACTCCTTCAGTTTATTTCCTTCCACTGATACTCCCAATCTATGTACTTGTATACAGAAGTTGTAAATTAAAATAAGGTAGTGTGTTCTAATTGCATTCATGCTCTAATTGCGTTTGGTTTTAAGAACTAGAGACATTTTAGATTAAATATATATGACTGTCATTGATGAGTTTCGTGGGACTAACACCTAATCCCACCAAACTCATCAATGACAATCATACATATTTAATTTAAAATTATTCTCGTTAATTACTCTCGTTTTTAGAGCCAAACGCAATTAGAGCATGAACGCAATTAAAACACGCTACGCTACCTTAGTACTATTACCCTTGTTCATAAAAAAGTGAGATTTCCACCCTAGCGTCACACTGATGTACGTGAGGTAGGTCAATCCAGCTGACTCAAGAAGAATTTAAAAAAGGGCTGATCACCACTCATACATGGTGACAAGGATGAATTAAAAAAAAAAAAAAAAAAACCACAAGCAAGCTAACTAACCAATTCTAATACTGTTAATCCTTGATTAAAATTGTGAATCAATGCCTTTGATCGTCATCATGCAAAGCGATCCTGACCATTGATGCTTTGGGAGATAGAAATTAATAAAAATTTAGATACAAAATACGGGTATGAAATACAATAATAATTTAAAAAAATAAAGTACATATATGGAAATACAAATACAACAAATAAATTTCAATTAGGGAATTGTTATGGACACACCCTAGGTTTGATATATGCACACACCTCCGGGGTAAATTTTAGATTTTTATCATCTAATAGTTAAATTTGAAAATGTTGAATTCAAATTTGGACTTAGAGATCTTTGTTTAGCTCCTAAAGGACCAAGGGCCCTTTTGAGGGACAAATGGGATTTTGGGCATGTACCTATGGCTAAACTACTTTGCATGATTTTCTGAAACTTTTAGTGAAGGTGAGGAATTCAAAAATCTACATGGGAATGTATTTTTTTCTTCATTCTGACATTTATTGAAGAAGTTAAAAATACTTTTTTGAAAAATGCTACTCCCCAGGCAGCCAAAAACTTCTTTAAAATTTTCATTTTTTTCAAATAAAAATCTAAAATAGGTTCTTTAAAATTATATAGATGTGGAGAGCTTTGAGTCATTCAATTTTGATAAATGAGATGAAATTTATAAGAAGTTTTAGTTTGTGGGTAGGTATTGAGTCTCTCAAAGCCATCCCTACTAGCAAACTAAAACTTCTCATAACTTTCATCTTGTTAATTAAAATTGAATTATTCAAAGCTTTCCACATATATATAAGCCTAAAGAACCAATTTAAATAAAAAATTATGTAAAGATGTAATTTTTGAAGATTTTTTTTGAGCTGCCCAGGCTGCCTAAAAATTTTAAAGACTACATATCATGCAATAATTTTTGAACCATGTAGTCAAAAGTTATGAAAATTGTTGGACCTTAATCCTTAAAAGACAAGACTACTCTAATACATAGTTTGTACGCCATTGTATAACTAGCATTTGCTACCAACAAAAAGTTTTAATTTGGGACCTTGACTACCTTGCTAAAACATCATTGATCTATATTCTAACTTCTTTGTTGATCTCAAATGTAATGAAGGTGTGGATGCACTCCAAATACAAAAAAAATACACCATATTGTATTGGTTGCAAAAGGGCTGCTTTGTCCTTTAGGGGTTAAAGCTACTCCTTGGGCACATTTTGTGTGAAAATTTCAAAGAAAACAAATGAAATCCATTTGTAGTGAGCTACTCAAAATCCAATTTGCCCTTTGTAGGGACAATGGGCTTTTAGGGGTTAAATGATTTAGAACCTGAGCTTGGTCTAACTTTTGTGATGCTAATTATTTTCCAAAAGTGTTGTCATGTGGCCATTTTTGAGTTAGATAAAATCTTGAGGCATTTTTACTTCAAAACTTTGGTACCTATTCATATAAAAATATGTAGGGATTTTATCTTATTCTTTTTTTTGTTCATCAAATTTCATTTAAAGAAATTGATAGTAGGAGAAATTTTGGATTAGATTAATTTCCTTTTTTTTTTTTTAAAGACAAAACAAAAATCCAAAGCAATGGACTTAATATGTTGACTTCTTCAGTCTTACACTCTTACCAATAGACTCCATTCTTGAGAAGACTATAATTACCAGAAGTACAACACTAATTTGGTTACAATTGTTACTCAAACTTTTTAATTCCTAAAAGCCTTTGACTATGTTTCACCCAAAAAACACTTTAAATGAGTTGTTTTGATGGCAAAGGCAAAAATGAATTGAAAATGAAATCTTAGTGCAATTTACTGTATGATCTTATAGTAGATTACTTCATTATGATATAGTAAAAAATAAAATATATTTATTGTACAAATTGTGAGATTATAAGGTTTGAAGTGAGAAATAGTTTTTTTGTGGGGGGCATTCAAATTCAAGGCAGCTCTAATTTGGGGAGGACCTTGCATCACTTAATCTCACTTTTATGCTTGTGATTTTTCAAATTGACTTTTGTAATAGAGCTAATCATATGCCTAAAACATTTCATATTGTTTTGAATTTGGAAACACATACAAAAAAAATGGAATACAAAACTAGGTTCAAGAAATTTCTCTTACAAAGCCAATTTTTCAACAAGTTTTAACTTCCACATTAAATATTTTTTCAAATATGAACAATGGAGGTTTAGATTTTAGCTAGCTTCCAAGAAAGGGCAAAGAAAGGAAACTGGCCAAAAACTATGACTTAGAGCCACTTCCAACAAAGGTGAAGTAAAGGACAATAAGCAAAAGAAGTTTTTATGGAATGAGGTTGGGTAAAATCTAACAAGGAAATATCTCTACCCCTCAACCCTTTGCGCAAAATCCCAAAATTTCAACTAAAGAGTAAATAGTTTTGCCCGTGCCCCTTGAGCAAACAAAACTACATTTTTTATCATTACTCTTTTACACAAATCAAAATGGTTGAAATTTGTTGCATTGGAAAGCTACAAGAACACACATCCTCTAAATTTTTGTGGAAATTTGTTTCTTATTCTATAAGCATTAGCATGTCCAAAATTGTTATGGTGCCAAAAAAAATGCATTTTGGTCGTTTAGGGTTTAACTGACTAGAAAAAGTTGGAGTTTTAAATTTTATCTGCTGGGAGATTAAATTTAGAAAATGTGGAATTGACATTTAGATTTAGAGACAGTAGCACAAAAAGGGGATAACACTTGCCAACTCCAAAATAAGGGGCAAATGATTATTTTTTTACCTTTACTTGTAAAAACTTGTAAAAAAAGCTGAGTATTTTTTCACAATGGCTTCACAGACACGTATGTGTAAGGATTGATTTGTTGCACAAATGTTAATCTGAGGTCAAGGTAGAAAAGCTCAACACTTTTTCACAAACAGAGTAAAAATAATCATGTGCCCGCTACTTTGGAGTTGTTCAGTGGTATGACTGGTATCCTTCTCAACTGCGATTCTAGAGTAAAGTAGGATCTCTAAATCCAAATGTGAACTCAAAATTCCCTGCTTGAAACCCTTGATGGTAAATATCTAACCCTTATGTGTCGGTGGCTGGTGAAAATAAAAAGTTTCCACTCGAGCTCCACACACACGTATGTACAGTGCCCCTCAATATGTTTACGTTCGGTCTCATTTTGCTCTTCAAAGAACTTTGATTAAAACAGAGTATAATTTGTATTTTTTGTATTAAAATTGTGGTTTTACATGAAAATTAATTGAAGAAAATTGGTGATGAATTTTTGAGATTTGATTGCATGGGTATGTAGGAAACATCCATATACACCCTTTTCATATTGAAAAAATATCATTAAGTAACACAAATATGATTTACAAAGAAATCAATGTCAAATCACCATGGGATGTGGTAGGACCACAATTTGTAAAATAGATATTTCTTTATTTTAGTCATATTTTGCCATTTGACTCATATGCTATGACTAACTTTTTACCTATGAGCATGACAATATGTTCACTTAACCAATAGCTAGTTAAAAAATAGGAATATCTATATTACAAATTGTAGTCCTACCACACCTCATGTTGATTTGACATTGATTTCTTTGTAGATCATGTTTGTGTTACTTAATGATATTTTTTCAACATGAAAGGGTGAATATGGATGTTTCCAACATAAGATAGGAGGCTCATATTCTGCTCAGGCTCAAAATCAATCCACCTTCTCAAATGTATCTCATGTGTACATGTTGTTTTTCATTGGTTTCAAAAATGTACAAGCAGTGTACATTTGAGAAGGTGAACCATTATAGAGCCTTATGGCGTTTTCACTTCAAAATTTAATAACTAATTCCACAAAGCTCCAAAAAATATGAAACAACTTGGGTTAGATGTCAATTCTTCATGTCATTCAAGGAAAATTTACTGAAAAATAGTTCAAGAAGTTTCACCTCCCCAAAATTTAGTTTCAGCCCTTAGATGGTCCATTCATGAGCCTCCTACCTTACCCATGCAATCAGATCTCAAAAATTCATCACTAATTTTCTTCAATTAATTTTCATGTAAAACCGCAATTTTAATACAAAACAATTTACCAAAAATGGGGTTTTGATTTTTTGGAACTAAAATTTGGTATGCTTGATTGGGAGTGCATAAGGATTACAAAACCATGATTCAAGTTTAAAAAATGCAAATTATAACTCTATTTTAACCAAAGTTCTTTGAAGGGCAAAATGAGCCCAAACGTAAACATACTGAGGTGCATTGTGTACACAAGGGTACACTTGGCTTACAAATTTTTTTGCAGGGAACCTGTAGCAAAATGTTTGGGAATTTCCAAAGGCCATAATTCCCTCAAAAATTGTCTGTTTTTTAAACCAAAAATTGCATTGGAATCCTATTGAAGGGTACTACATGATTTGATAAAAAAAATCTAATAGTTTACAAATAATAAAAACGGTTTGGCTACTTTCTATATAGTGTCCACCATTCCTTTTATCAAAATCACTGCTTCAATTCAATTGGGCATACTTGCAATAAGGGTTTGTAATTGCTCCATGGATACCTCATCCCATACTCTTTGAATGATGTGTATCATTTCTTACTTGTTCTTCAGCCACTGATGGTGGCGTAGCCCAATCAAGTTCAAGCGGTGATTTTGATAAGAGGAATGGTGGACACTATATAGGAAGTAGCCAAAAAAAATTGTCATTTGTAAACTTTTAGATTTCTTTTTTCATCAAATCATGTAACACCCTTCAGTGGGATTCCAACACAATTTTTGGTTTTAAAAACAAATAATTTTTGAGGAAGTTATGGCCTCCAAAAATTCCTGAATTTTTTGGCAAGTTCCCTGAGCAAAAAATTTGTAAGCCAATTGTACCCCTATGTTCAAAGTACTCAAAGCTGGTCATGAGGAGAGATAAAAGCGTAAGGGTCTCTTTGCAAAGTAAGTTAGAAGAGATTTTACTGCATCCATCTAAATTCTTAAGCCTGGAGTGCACATTTTGAGTGGGCCTATATTTTTATGCCGAGGAAACGCATGCCAAAACAGCCGGTTTGAAACTGATGAAGAAGTAACTTGTAATTTTAGAAAACTAAGAGACAATCACTTTCTAAGGTTTTATTTGTTATTCTATCAAAGAAGACCTTTCCACCATTCTGGGACACAAGGTTTGGGATGCCAATTTGTGAATTCTCAGAAACGTCAATTTTGAACAGATTAAAAAAATGAGCTTGGCAAATCAAAGAACCTACTTTTATACACAAAAGCAAACACCACCACCTGTTTTTTACAAAAGCCGGTTTAGTTTGATGTGGCCCGGCCTTGAGTGCGTGTATTGTAAGTGCATATTTTGAGTGCAGATTTTGGTTCACAACAGCTGTGCAGTGCACCATTGTTTGTCTGCAGGTAAGGTACCCCCAAAAAGCTGTCAATTTCACCTAAGCTGGCTCCTGTCAGAGCCTGTTGCTGTGTATAATTTCCAATAGGGATTCATGTATAAATTTTTTTGTTTTTTCTTCGGTGTACCCTTTCTACCACATACATTTGAAAAGGGCTATTGTGTTTAGTTCATTGTAGGTCATCTTGTATGTTATCGCCAACAACCATAGCTGGTGGTCTGGTCGCTATTCGAGTCCAGTCCAGTTTGCAAGTGCGACTAATTCTCCTGCAGTTCTTCAGCAATTTTTTTCATCCCTTCTACAATCAGCCTCTTCAATCACGTGTTCCCATATTCTTTGCAACTCCAAAGCTAGTTGCAAATTGGTGGCACGAAGCCGCTACAAGAATTGCTCACATGATACGACCCTCTTTTTATTGTTTGTGTGGCACTCTTATTTGCGCCTAGATAGAGGACACCCATATGTAACAAAACTAAGGATATGTTCACATTTGGTGTTAGGAGGGTATTAGCAATATGAATGCAATTTCACCCCTAAATGATTGTTGCCCTTTGGGGGATAAATGGGATTTTGGGCACGTACTTATGGTCTCAATTTTTGTTTTGATTTTTTTGAAATTTTTTTTGAAAATAGAAAAACACATTAGTTTTTAGGGAATATCATTTGTATTCCAATATATGCCCGGGAGCAAAACTTATGCCCAAATAAGTACAAATTTGGGGAGACTGGCTAGCAATTGTTTTAATAAAAACTTTAGATTATTTTTTGTTTTGTTTTTCTCATAGGTTATAGTTTTGTCTACATTTGAAGCTTTGATTCATTCCATTTGGACTAATTATGAGAAAATTTTGGATAATCTTGTTTTTTGGGCAATTTAAGCATCTTCCTGAAAATAACTTATAAAGTTCATTTTGAATGCAAGTTTAACATTTTTCAAAAAAAAAAAAATGGAAAGGGTGAAGCTTGCTTGCTAGAACAATCTCACCGTTGGAATTATTGTGTTTAAGTTCTATTGTAGGGTTATTAACAATTTAAGTTATTGTTCAATCTCATACCTTTGTCTACCTAAAAAAAGTTAAGAATGAAAATTAAGTTTATTAAGTACTATTATTTTTCTAAAGATTCTCAACTCAATTTCTCAACATAAAAATTTAAACTTCCAAACTCTGCGGTGCAAAAGTTTAAGTTAAGCACTTTTAAAGTCAAAAAATCTAGTCATGCAAGGTGCAAAAAGTTTGTTTTTTACACTTTAAATGCATATATCTTACAAGCTATATTGTCTAAGTTTTGAATTTTTTTTGACACATTCTTATAATAGTCTAGTACAAGATCCGTTAGTAAAATATGCAAAGGACCAATTTTCAAACTTTTTTACTCTTTGCCATAGAAATGACAGTTTTGAGTGTCTTTTGACAAAATAAAGGCCATGGTCCTTTAGGGGTTAAGTTGGATACTAGCCACAATCATTTGTTACCCCAAGGTAGTGGTCAATACACATAGCCTTTGTATTGCAACATCTTTCATGTACTTTATAGTTAGAGAAAAAAATCACAAAAATTTCTCAAAATTTTGACAATTAGAGTCAAATTATTTGGGATAGTATTTAAGTAATGTAGCCCAGAATATACAAAATTTACCTTACTTATTGTAAATTTCTTGATTGGAGGGCCTAGCAAATTTGCACATTTTCAAAATTAGTGCAAGTTAATATTGTTAGTGCAGATAGTACTTTAGGTTGAGAGCAAATTTGGCATAAACTAATTTCCCAAAATTTAGCCCAATTATTTTGTAAATTATTCTCCAAAAATGCCCAATGTCAAATACAACAAAAAATTGAATTATCTAATATTTTAAATGTCATCAAGGTTAGATAATTCTAGAAGGTCAAGGCTAATTCTAGTAAGGCTCAATCTACAACAAATTTTGTACCAAGGCCTAATTTTGGAAAGCCAAAGATACTTGGAAGAGGACTTGATTCTACTAAAAAATTAGTAGATTGCCATATAGTAAGTTTTTTTTTTTTTTGAAAACGCCTAATGCTCAAGTAATTACTAAACTTGATGCAGAATCAAAATTTTCTCAAAAAATAATTAATTCTGCACTTGACTGTCGAATCTGCTCTCAGCCTAAAGTAGTAATTGAAATAGCCTGTGTACTGAATTATTTTCGGTCTTTTTCTGTGCTAAGAAATGTTTTTGTGGTTTGAGGTGGAAGTAAAGAATAGCTTTCGTTCATTTGTTTTGGAAGTGAAAGCGTAGAAGTGTCTGTAAAATTTTGAAAAATAATTTGTACAAGAGTTCGGTTACACATTTTCAATGCTGGATGGTATTGCCAAACAACCGTTTCTCTTTTGATGTCAATTTGTTGAATAAAAAAATTATTACATAATTTTAAATTTATTTCTTCTTTTACGGCGAGTTATGTATGTTTTATATGTGCTTGAATAATACTTTCTTATAAAGAAATTCATGAATTTACCATTCATGATTTTATAAAGTTGTGGCAAATCTTCAATACATTATAACTCGATTTCTGCATGTGCATGTGCATATATATATAGATAGATAGATAGATATAGAGTCATGGAAAGTTAAATAGTAAAATTTAAACATTAAGCTATTGTATTACTTTTGAATCTCTTCATGATTTTATATAGAGATTTTTTAAATATATCAAAATTTCAGTATTGGATTTTTTTTTTTTTAATGTAGGGCCTATAAGCTTAACCCCTGAGCACCCAAGGGGTCATATTATGGCCTCTCGGTTTTGAAAAAAATTCTTGTTTGACCGTTGTAATTTTTTCAATGGTACAATGAAAGGACTTGTCCTTTTTCTTGTTGCTCCGGGTCTGTGTTCACTACCAATCGGTACGGGCAATTTTTGTGGATCTCTTTTAGGTGAAAGTTTGATTAGAATGAGTTCCAAAAGGTCTGGATTTTAGTGAACTTGTGCTAGGCGCTCAGGGGTTAAAAGTTAAACCGCCAACTAAGGAGAGGTTCAAAGTATGTCCCAAGTTCCACATCCCATTGAAATGTGAGAATTTGATTGGTGTAAAGCCAAAGTTGGGACTTTGCGCTTTCATACGACATTTCAAGTTTCATTTTGTAGATGCTTACATAGCAAGGCGCCAAAGAAGATGGACCTCATTCCAAATTTGGGTCAACAATCTTGCTAGACCTCGTGCTAAACCCAATTTCAAGCCTAAATTTCAACAATATTTTTGCATAAAATGTTCATAGCTTTCTTTAATACTCCTTTTTACCCTTAATAACCCAAAAAAGTTGGGATCTAACATTGGAATGGAAATTGCGATGACAGGACATGGGAAACAGTGTGAAACGCCCCTAAGTGATCAAAGCTTGTGTTATGTGCTTTAAAACATGCAAATCTAGGTTTTTTTTTTAGATTTATCTGTGAACGCACAAAAAAGAGCAATTCAAAATTTCTGCATTTAGCCAAGTTTTTTCATTTTCTAACCATTCTCCTCAAAATAATAAAATTTAGGAAATTTCCAAAATTTTCATGGTTTTAAACTTTATGAATTGCAAAAAATTATGTACATATAGCCCCTCTAAATCCTCATTCAATTCTCATTCACGAGATGATTAGGAGGAAAGTAGACAAAGAAGATATGAAAATTTATTTCTATTGCATCCATTTAGGCAAAATGCGGAGCAATATGGTCCTTTGTACTTTTAGTACATGCATACACCTATATTTTGGTGTTTCTTCATGGGTTTATAATCACGCACTTGACCCCAATACCATTGAAACGACTTAAACAATAAAAAAGCAATTCCGAATGTCTTTCTATGGGAAAAGTATAGGCTACAATCCAAAAATTGGTGTTGGAAAGACGAAAAAAATGCTGATTTTTTTTAATGTTTTCCAAAGATCACATAAGTTTGTGTAGAACCGTTTCAAGTGAAGAGTGGCCAAAATGCAAAGCATAGAATCTAATGTTGACCATGAAAATGATTCCCCGTAGATCTCAGCTCTTAGCTTTAAGAGCATCTCCACTCTTCCTCGTCACACTGCAAAGTATCAGGCCCATCCTCCAAAAGCCTCGAAAAATAGGTCTAGCCACGGCACGTCAAATGGGAAACAATGAGTGGCCTCGCCAAAATCTACTTCATAGACGCCAAGTTTCGGTGTGCTCGTTAAAACTTAACGTGCTTGATTATCGCAGTGTGGCTTGTTATGATTTGCTTGCACATTCGAAAGAGCATGAAAGTGCTTGTTTTTATCTTGAAAGCGGACTTGTTGTGCTTATTTGCGAAGGGAGGCTAGCTCTCCAGCTCAAAGCCGTGCACTTCAAACAAAAAATTGCACTCCAAAACGTGTGTGGTGTGCTCCGTTTGCAGAGAAAGGCTGGAAAAGCTCTAACCCTTCAACGCCAAGGAGGACCCTTTTTGTCCTCTAGCTCCAAAAAAAGACTTTGTACTACAAGAAAAAGTTGTTTTTCATTTGCTTATTTTTTGGA
The DNA here is from genome assembly GCA_963920765.1 of Ulota crispa. Lineage (NCBI taxonomy): Eukaryota > Viridiplantae > Streptophyta > Bryopsida > Orthotrichales > Orthotrichaceae > Ulota > Ulota crispa. Next base: position 17,954,065 of record OY987246.1, on the reverse strand, counting down.
AGTGATAGTAAACACATGATCCATTATAGAATGTAAAAATTATCTCATTAGATGCACTCATATTTTTAGTTACCCAAATTGTAAGAAGATTCATGGATACGGTGTTAGATCCCAAGCTGCTCTTCTTGCAATTTTCATGAGGGCACCATGCACGGTTGACTTTTGCAACATCAAAAAATAATATTATAATTGTTGGGCACTTGCTCCTATTGTAGAGAGAACTGCAGTTGGGCTGGTGATGATAACCAACTTGATGTTTAAGGGTTAAGTGTAACAATCCTTTTAATGGACTCTAAAATAAGTAGAGCTTTGTGTACAAGGGTTTAATTTGTTGGCAAATTTTTGCCTAAATCTTACCTCCAAAAGCCTATGATTACTACTACACTAGAAATTTTGCATAAAATGTGGATGAAATTGCCAGATCCCACCATAAACAACAACCCAATTTGCCAAATTTTGGATGAAATTAGCTTATAATAGTAGTTCTTTGGATGAACTTCCATATATCATCCATTTTTTCCAAATTTAGCCAATATGTCCTTACTTGCGTGATTTTGGGATGCGGGTCGCTCTACCATGGCAAAAACAAAAATTGAACCCTGCTGTGTACCTAACAAAGGTAAAAACAAAACCAAAATTTAAACTTATAATTTAAGCTTGAAGACAAAGGCATGTGTTTATTGTTGAGATAAGTATTCTATTAATACGCTCTCCACATAGTTAACTAGAGTTCACTGGAGTTTATTTTGGTAAAGGGATCCCATGGACTAATAGTAGAGAAGGACTTTTACTTTCTTTCTTTGATCTTCCCTTGTATATAATAGGCAAACCCTACTTGGATAATAACACTTGTTACTTCTTCTCCTTGCATACTTTGTTATATCTCTTTTGTGTCCTTGTTGTGTTTTCTATTCCCAACACTTTCCTTAGAGTCTGTAGCTCTATCACAACATTTATAAAGACCTTTGTAGTTATGGCATAGTGGGCGGCAGGCTTTCATCCAAGTACAATCAAAACTGCCATGTCGGTTTGATAAGCACTCCCATTTGTCCAAGTTGGAATTTCATTATTTATATTATTCATTTTGAAACTTTTGGTTGTTCTTTGCAAATTTAACAAAAAAAAAAACACAAATGTAAGGGAGATGGTCATACCCATTAATTGCAGACGTGGAACTATTATTGAGACCCCATGTAGTGGTTGACTGATGCCAAGGCCACACAGGTTAACCCCTAAAGGCCCATTGTCCCCTCGAGAGACAAATGGGATTTTGGGCAAGTACCTATGGCTAAACTACTTTGTGTGATTTTTTGAAACTTTTATTCAAGGTGGGGAATGTGAAGACCTACGTGGGGGCATAATTTTTCCTCCATTTTGACAATTATTGAAGAAGTTATGCATGAATAGCTGAAAAACATGGGAGAATCGGGTAGAAAAAAAATAAAAAAAATAAAAAATTGCAATTTTTTGAAATAAAACCTTGAAATCGGTTCTTTAAATTTTTATGTATTTGGGAAGCTTTGAATCATTTGATTTTGATAAATGAGATGAAAGTTATGAGAGTTTTGGTTTGCGGGTAGGTATGGGACTCCCAAACCTCCATTCTTTTTCCCCCTTGTAAAACTTTTTGCTTTACTTTTTTGAGCTCTTTGTGTATTTGTTTTTTGACTTTTTTTTTTTGCTAGTTGTTGTAGTAGACTAAGATTCCTTGGTTTTCACATTTTGGATCAAAGTAATTTGAGTTTTTGAATTTTACTTAAATCCTCCAATTATGCCTAGATGCAAATTTCATGACCTTACGACATTGCAGGATTTCACAAAGTATGATCCGCACCTCTGTTTCATTTGAAAATTCTCCCAAATTTACCCAACTTGGTCTTCTACATGGGAAAAATAAACCTCAACTTTGCGTAGAGCAATTTTTTTGATATAGGAGCCATCAAAGGCTTTTGAAATTTCTGGACAGCAGTGATAAAAACTTTTTTTTTCACTTCTTGTGTGAATATCTCACTCCTCACCATCTAGAATGAGCTAAATTTTTTTGCATAAGTACCTCCAATTCTCTAGGATAAGATCATATGGTTGGATTTCCAAAAAAAAAAAATTACATTTCTCCTCACTCCCCCAAAAGTGGCAATTTTGAGTGATTTTCACAAAAAAATGGGCTTGGGCCTTTAGGGGTTAAAACAACATGTTTGAAACGGATGAAGAAGTAACTTGCATTTTTAGAAAATTGAGAAACAATTAATTTTTCAAGGTTTCATTTATTGTTCTACTAAGGTAGTCGGCTTGAACTCCGTTAGGGCTTTAAAACCGCTCACCTCCTCAAATGTACTTAGCTTGTACATGTTGTTTTTCATAGCTTTTCATTAACCCCTGAGCACCTAGGCTATTTTCACAGAAATCAGGGCTTTTGGAGACCAACCACTTTGATGCATTGTATCTCGGTCAATCGGATGATCCACAAAAAGTGACCATTGAAAGTAGTGGAGCACCTACTTAGAAAATGGTTTGCAAATTTTGGGAACAATTCACTGCGGGAGATGGGAGATTATAACATTTGATCAAACAACATGTGATGACAAAACCTCATTTTTTGGTAGGTAGTTGCTATTTGATGATTTTTACAAAATTCTATAAGCCCCGGATTCATCTCAAATTTTGTGAGTAGCAAGATCAGATGTGAACGCACACACGTAAAAATTATTGAAGATTGCACTTCTTTTTATGTCAAGTTTTAGGGCTTCAAATTGTTGTTGCACGGAAAACAACGATCGGCATAGTTGGTGACGGTTGCCATAATAAGGGTCTAGAACATGCTTGAACCTTTCCAACAACTTTCCCGCTACCACATAGCTTACACAAGGAAGCTTGCAAGGGATATTAACTAGTTGTAGCCTGTAAAAAGCTGCTTGCCAATACGCCTCGTATGGTGCCACCACTCCCCATATGATGTCTTCACACAATCAAATCTCTCGTAGCTCTTGTACAACATTTAGCTTTCCTTGCCATTACTCCATTGGCATGGACAACTTGAATGCCTTCATAATTGTAGTGTAAAGTAAGACCAAAAAGTTAGATCTAGTCCCTCAAAATAGGGATTGAAAATAGTAGGAGGCGATATATGGGGCGCTTGGGGGTTAATGTATAGATAACGTACATTTGAGGGAGTGGGCAGTTTCAGAGCCCTATGGCTTCTCCACTTCAAAATTTCATAACTAATTCCATAAAGCTCCAAAAAATGTGAAAAAACTTGGGTTAGATGACAATTCTTCTTGTCTTTCAAGTAAAATTTACTAAAAATTATTTCAAGAAGTTTTCCCTCCCCAAAATTCAGTTTCAACCCTTAGATGGTCAATTTACAAGCCGACTACGTTAAAGATAGCCTTTCCACCATTCTAGGAGAGGAGGTTTGAGACGCATGTTTGTGAACCCTCAAAAACATTAGTTTTGAACCAACTAGAAAAGTGGGCATAGAAATCAAAGAGTATATTTTTGCAAAAAAATTACAAAATGTTGTTTTGAAACGCCAATTTATTGTAGTGTGGCCTAACCTTATGGAATGCTTTCACACTACTTCCCAAGTCCGACTGAAATTTGAATGACATTGTTATGAAACCAAAAGTTAGGACCTAGGACTTCACACTATGTCTCATGTCTTGGTTCATTGCATTTTATTTACATGGTAGCATTTTTTAGAAATTTGGAGCCAAAGCAATGAGACCTTGTTCAAGGTTTGGATTGACTGTTTTGTTAAACTCATCTAGCAAACTACGTCCCACCAATACATTTGCTTGAAATATTCATGGCTTTGTTTTGTACTCTTCACTTTGCCCTTAACCCCTAAAGAGCTGAGCCATTTTTTTAGTGAAAATCACTCAAAACTACCACTTTTGGGGGGGTTAGTAAGAAGGTAATTCTTTTTGAAAATTTGGGAAATTCAACCATAGGATCTTGCCCTAGAGTGGATTAAGTACTTGTGGGAAAAAAAAATCAGGTCATTCTAGATGGACATGAGTGAGATATTTACATCTAAAGTGAAAACAAAAGTTTTTTTTCATGCTGCCCCAAAATTTCAAAAGCCTTTGACCATTCTTACATGAAAATAATTGTTCTACGCAACTTTGCACTTTATTTTTCCCATGTAGGAGATCAAGTTAGCTATGTGTGGGAGAATTTCCAAATCAATTGGAACTACACAAAACACATGAAAAATCAATAAGTAAAAAGAAGTAGAGAATGAGTCAAATCACTAAATTGTTAAGAATTTAATTATGGAAATGAAAAATGCAAATCCCAACGGTGATAATGTTGTGATAAACAATGTACATCCTTTGGTTTTGTTTTTTTTTCCAAAATAATAAAAATTGAGTAAAATAAAGGACTTCAAAGTTTATTTTAGAGTAAAGATTCCATAATTGCCGCAAACAAAAACTCCTCATAACTTTCATGTCATTAATTAAAATTGAATGATTCAAAGCTTCACACTTATAAAAAAAATCTAAAGAACCAATTTCAAATTTCAAATTTTTTTTAAAAGAAATTTAAAGAAGTTTTTGGGCTGCCCGGGTAGGCAGTCCTCCTTTGCTTTTCAGATTTTCATGCATAACTTCTTCAAAAATTGTCAGAATGAGGAAAAAAATAGATGCCTGCGTAGATCCTTGAATTCCCCACCTTCAACAAAAGTTTCAGAAAATCACCCAAAGTAACTTATCCAAAGGTACATGCCCAAACTCCCACCTGTCCCACGAAGGGACAACAGTCCTTTAGGGGTTAACCCTTAAATGTTGCAAAAGCCATTTGTGGCTTCTGGATGATTGAAAAGTGCTTTGACAGTGGAATAACACTGTTTTTCATCCTAGATTCTGTTGGAATATGAGTAATACAATCTAGAGCACGTAGATAGATAGCTTTTGAGTGCATAATGTTTACAAAATGGTCCCACTTATCAATTGAGTAGTAAAGATGCACCACCATGTAGTGTATTTTGAATTTTGAGGATCTTTTTACCAAAACTCAATATGAGTTATTAAAACGATGTGTTTTTAGTTTGAGCATAACTAGCATTTGAAAGTTTACCAAATGTAGTTTCTCCTTGTACTTTAATATTGTGAAAAAAATTAAGTTTTGAAATTTTCATTACTGTCACAAGTTGAGTACCTATTACCATGGAATAGTTACTTTTTCTAATTTTAGAAACATGTGAAGAAAATTTCCATCATGATGATCTTCATCATGATTCACATCCATGGTACAAAATTTGGCATAATTGAATACATTTTGTAATTACTATGAATTTCTTTAGCATTTTCTTCAAAAAATTACAATAATTTCAAATTTTCACCAAAATTTATGAACATTGTTTATATATGTAATATGCACATACCTTCTACTACTAAAGTTGTAAAATTGAATTTTGATGTTGATTACATTACAAAATTAACTCTTAGAAGATGATTGCAATACCACGGAAAATTTATGGTTGTAGGCTCGTCGTTTAAGTGTTAATAACTCAATGATACTAGGATCTCAAGTTGAGGTTGAACCATCTTTCTTGATATGTGGATGACACATGGAGGTTTGTCACAAGAATTCATGAAATCCATGTTTCTTTTATGATTCTTTGTTGCCGGATCACTTGTCCCTATGGGGGACAAATGGGATTTCGGGCATGTACTTATGACTAAACTACTTTATGTAATTTTTTGAAACTTTTATGGAAGATGGGGAATTCAAAGATCTATGTGGGCATCTACTTTTTTCTTCATTCCGATATTTATTGAAGAAGTCAAAAATGAATTTATGAGAAATTTTGTTCAGCAAGCAGCCCAAAAACTTCTTTAAGATTTTCTTTTTTAAAAATAAAAATATTAGGTTAGTTCTTTAAACTTACGTATATGTGGGAAGCTTTGAATCATTCAATTTTAACTGATGAGATGAAGGTTATGAGAAGTTTTAGTATGCGAGTAGGTGTGGAAAATCTCAAAACTATGCATGACACCCAAACTAAAACTTCTCATAACTTTTATCTCATCAATAGGGGGTTTCAAACATAAAATCTGGCCTTCGAACTTCTCACCTCACAAAATCTTTGTTCACTAGTGAGTTGTTTATGTTCCTAGGCACTTGCAAAGTTTGAGATACCCGTGAGTTTGCAAAAATTTCTACAAAAGAAGTTTTAGGGTTTGAGAACGCAAATGAATGAACCCCGCAAAGCCACAAAAGTGAGTTTTTGAAATTCACTCTTCACGTGAATCACGTTAGGAGTGAAGTCCAGAGGTGAGTCACCTCACGGTTCACTAGTGAATTCACAGAGGTGAATCGCAACGTGAGTCACTTGAAAAAGTTTAAGTTTAAAGCCCCTAAATTAGAATTGAATGATTCAAAGCTTCCCACATATACGTAAGTCTAAAGAACTAACCCAATATTTTTATTTTAAAAAAACGCAATTTTTAAAGAAGTTTTTGGACTGCCCACTGAACAAAAATTCTCATAAACTCATTTTTAACTTCATCAATAAACGTCGGAATGAGGAAAAAAGTAGATGCCCACATAGATCTTTGGATTCCCCATCTTCCATAAAAGTTTGAAGAAATCACACATAGTAGTTTAGCCATAGGTACAAGCCCAAAATCCCATTTGTCCCCCTAGGGACAATGGGCCTTTAGGGGGTTAAATCTTACCAAGCAAGCCTATAATGATTAGAACACTCAGAAAGTTGGGTGGAAAGTTGGATGAATTTGCTTGATCCTTACTTGAGCAGAAACTTAGTTCACCAGATTTTGGATGAAAGTAGCTTAAATTAGTCGTGTTTTGGATGATTTTCCACATATCATTCATTGTTTTCAATTTTAAGAAATATTTCCTTACATGCGGGCATCCTGAAGTGCGGGTTGCTCTACCTTGATCAAAACAAAAATTAAACCTTGCTCGCCGCTCGCCAGGGCAACGGGCAACCTCACCCGCACTCTCGATTTGGCATGTCAACCCTGCAGCATTCATGATCCCTCGACCCGAGCAGCCGCCACACCACTCCTCGCCCCGCACACCCAATCCCCTTCTAGGGAATACCAATACAGCCATGCTTTGTCATGCCCCGGACCATGGGCCACTTGAGCCTGACCTGCTAGTTGAGGGCGGGTATCTGTGGGAGACTCGGGCTAGAGCTTGCCAGCTCAGCCACTTGAGTTTAGTGGCACTACATTCATGCTGAGAAAAAGGATTCAAGCTCCGAGACATAAAATGTGCCCCCATTAGTGAGTGTCAAAACTTAAAGAGGTTATGGTGTGTTACCAAAGAGGTTCTCGTGTGTTACTAAAGAGGTTATGGTGTGTTACTAAAGAGGTTATGGTGTGTTACTAAAGAGGTTATGGTGTGATACTAAAGAGGTAGCGTGTGATACTAAAGAGGTAGGGTGTGATACTAGAGAGGTAGGGTGTGTTACTAAAGAGGTTATGGTGTGATACTAAAAAGGTTATGGTGTGATACTAAAGAGGTTATGGTGTGATACTAAAGAGGTTATGGTGTGATACTAAAGAGGTTATGGTGTGATACTAAAGAGGTTATGGTGTGATACTAAAGAGGTTATGGTGTGATACTAAAGAGGTTATGGTGTGATACTAAAGAGGTTATGGTGTGATACTAAAAAGGTTATGGTGTGATACTAAAGAGGTAGAGTGTGATACTAGAGAAGGAGGGTGTGATACTAGAGAAAGAGGGTGTGATACTAGAGAAGGAGGGTGTGATACTAAAGAGGGAGGGTGTGATATTAAAGAGGTGGGGTGTGATATTAAAGAAGTTAATGTTACTACTAACCATACTACTAAAATCTCAATTACCTCTGTAATATCACATTCTAACCTCTTCAATATCACATCTCCATTCTCTGTGATATTATGGATACAATGATAGTGACCTTTGTAATATCACATTTGACATCTTTAACATCATATCGTACCTTCTTTAATACCACACCCTACCTCTTTAACCCCTAAAGGACCATTGTTCCTACGGGGAACAAATGGGATTTCGAGCAAGTACCTACGGCCTCAACTTTTGTCTTGTTTTTTTGAAACTTTTTTGAAGGTAGGAATACACATTTACTTTTGGGGAATCAAAAATTTTTTCCTTGTTTTTTTCCAATCGATGCCAGGGAGCAAAAGTTATGCCCAAATAAGCACAAATTTTGGGAGTCTGGGCAGCAAAAAAAATTTGTACAAAAACTTGAAATATATTTTTAATTCTTTTTCTCATAGATTACATCTTTATCAACATCTGAAGCTTTGATTCATTCCATTTGGACTACTCATGAGATAGTTATGGACAATCTTGTTTTTAGGGCAATTCAAGCATCTTCTTGAAAGATAACTTATAAACTTCTTTTTTGAATGCAAGCTTAACATTTTTTCAAAAAAAATTGTTGGAAGGGGTGAAGTTTGCTTTCGAGGACAACCTCACTTTTGGGATTATTCAATTCCATTTGCATGGATATTAGCAATTTAAGTTTTTGTTCAATCTCATACCTTCTTCTACCTAATGATTTTTTAAAGAATGAAACTTAAGTACTTTTTGTTCTAATTCTTTTCCCAAGATTTCCAACTCAACTTCCCACAACAAAAAAAATAAAGTTTCAAACTTTATGGTGCAAAAAATTTAAGTTAAAAGAGTTCAAAGTCAAATAACATAGTCATGCAAGGTGCAAAAAAACTTGTTTTTTGCACTTTAAATGCAATCATCATCCAATCTATTTGGTCAAAGTTCTTGATTTTTGTAGGACATATTTTTATACTAGTTTAGTAAAAGATCCTATGGTTAGATATGCAAAAAGACCATTTTCCAAACATTTTTACACTTTGCCATAGAAATTACAGTTTTGAGTGTCTTTTGACAAATTAAAGGTTATGGTCCTTTAGGGGTTAATATCACAGCCTATTGTCCCTACCCTCTTTAATATCAAAGCGTATTGTCCCTACCCTCTTTAATATCAGAGCGTATTGTCCCTACCCTCTTTAATATCACAAAATTTGCATAATTTTGTGTTTAGGATTTAGTAGTGAGAGGAGGTTAGTGTGCTAGAAGAGAGCTACAAGATCACTTGGTAACTTTTATAAAAAGAGACCATAACTAGTTTGAGTAGTCAACCACCTCTAGAAGTGGGTGATAAAGTTATCATACCTGATAACTTGCAAAAGTGGTTGAGTTATGGGATGAACCCTGCCAAAGTTATCTAGTGGGAAACACCAAAAAATAGCTAGGGTTGACACCCACTATTCATCTTGTAGAACTTCACAACCTCAAGTTAGACTATTTGTACTACATTGAAAATCACATTTCTAATTATGTTGATCAGATTCTGCAGTTGCTAGGACAAAAGTTTATGGTGAAAGAGTTTGCTAGTGTTGTTAGGGGCTTAGCTATGGTAAGAATCAACTCTCTATAAAAAGATAATTTTTCTCAGCATTGCCACTCTTGGCAACAAAAAAGACTAGTGGCAATATTTTCTTCAAGCAACGTTTACGCAAGCTAAGGGCCTCCAGCCGCCCGCATAGGCAACCCCACAATTGCGGCACTGGCTAGTTATTCAAGCTTTACCCTTGTTTCCAATGACTTAAACGTGAGAATGCCCCTTGTGTGAAGCCCTTACCCTACATGTTGTAATTATGCATGTTCCCATTCCTCTCACCAATCACAACACGCTCCCACATTTTGGCCAACATGTTCTTCACCTACACCTTGTCTGGCAAGAGATTTGAACTTCACCGGCAAAATCCAACATTTCTCACTTTCAGTTGGTCTTCTTGAGTTCATGCAATCAAAATTGCATGTAACCTTTATACAAAATCTATATTCAATATTGCATTTACGTTGCCTTACCCTAAAAATTTACCTCATGCCAATCATCACTTGACCACTTGGAGGCGCATGCAACTCTCTAGATACTTGAATTTCACATGGTTCACATCTTGAATGCCCATAATTTATTTATTTTGCAATGTTGTTGTTGTTGTCAAGCCCTTTAAAAAGTATTCATTGCATTAATTATTGATGAAAATGACTGTAGAAGCGGTAAATATTTATATTGTGTAAAATGTCAAGAAATTAGTGTGGGGCACCCTAAATGCAATACCTGGTGAAGACATTGTAAAAAGTAAGCCAATTTTTACTCAACAGACTCAAAATTTGACCAATAATATTACCATTTCACTTACCTAACTTCCTATTGTTTTCTTTAACCTCTTCACTCATTGTCTACCATACGGAAGGAAATTAGACAGTAAAAATAGGTCTTTAATGCCAAGCTATCAAGGTATAATAGCAACAGGTACTCCTCAATAAAAGTTGGGAATTGATATGTACACATCCAGGGTTTGATAATACACCCCATGGCAGGGTAAATTTTGTATATGGGTAGTTGCAAGAATGACCTGCCAGTTTTGTCTCAAACATCCTTAGTACTATGTAGTACTTTGAAGAACTACGAGCTTTTGAAATATATAAATTTTAAATAAAATAAAAAATGGACAATTTGTAAAGAACTTAAAGTAGCATATTTGTGAAAATTCAAACCTAGGAAGAATTTATTCTAAAAGTTATGCACAAAACAAAATCACCAACAAAAAGCCAATTTCTTTCTTGCTTTTTAGAAAATAGTAAAATAGTTCAAAAAAATAAAATAAAAAATACCCATTTGAGAACCCATTAACACATTCACGTGGTACAATTGCTTTGCTGAGGAATTTCTTTGTATTTTGCCAATGAAGGGAGATAGGATGCCTACTTTGAGACAATGTAGATGCCATGGAATTTATAATTTTGCAAAACCCTTCTACAAATGCATGTAAGCATGTTCCATAAATAACATTCCTGATTAATAGCCCTAGAAAAGCTTTTTTGGACCCAAAATAGTACTAAAAACACCCAAAATGGCTAAGATAAACACATATTTGGGGGCTGCTTAAAAATAGAAAAATAATTAAAAAAAATACCAAAAAATCATTAAATGTCAAAAACTTACATGTTCACATTATTCTAAAAGGACAAATCAATATGACTTCTTTTGAAAAAGTTACAAGCAAAAAACAAGCCATAGAAGGTGAGGGGGACAGAATGTAGTACATGTCATTCTCGCAATCACCCATATTTACCATCAGAAAGTTGAATTTTGAAAATTTGCATTTGAATATGGGTTTAGAGACCTTGATTAAGTCTAGGACCACAAATGAAGTTTCAAGTAAATAACAACAACAGAAAAAACTAAACTAAGGAACAAATGATTACTTTCACCCTTGATTATATCAGAACTTTAGTTTCTCCATTGGCTGTTATCCTTTTGTGGTTCTAGCATATCTAACCATAGGATCTTTTACTAAACTAGTATAAAAATATGTCCTACAAAAATCAAGAACTTTGACCAAATAGATTGGATGATGATTGCATTTAAAGTGCAAAAAACAAGTTTTTTTGCACCTTGCATGACTATGTTATTTGACTTTGAACTCTTTTAACTTAAATTTTTTGCACCATAAAGTTTGAAACTTTATTTTTTTTGTTGTGGGAAGTTGAGTTGGAAATCTTGGGAAAAGAATTAGAACAAAAAGTACTTAAGTTTCATTCTTTAAAAAATCATTAGGTAGAAGAAGGTATGAGATTGAACAAAAACTTAAATTGCTAATATCCATGCAAATGGAATTGAATAATCCCAAAAGTGAGGTTGTCCTCGAAAGCAAACTTCACCCCTTCCAACAATTTTTTTTGAAAAAATGTTAAGCTTGCATTCAAAAAAGAAGTTTATAAGTTATCTTTCAAGAAGATGCTTGAATTGCCCTAAAAACAAGATTGTCCATAACTATCTCATGAGTAGTCCAAATGGAATGAATCAAAGCTTCAGATGTTGATAAAGATGTAATCTATGAGAAAAAGAATTAAAAATATATTTCAAGTTTTTGTACAAATTTTTTTTGCTGCCCAGACTCCCAAAATTTGTGCTTATTTGGGCATAACTTTTGCTCCCTGGCATCGATTGGAAAAAAACAAGGAAAAAATTTTTGATTCCCCAAAAGTAAATGTGTATTCCTACCTTCAAAAAAGTTTCAAAAAAACAAGACAAAAGTTGAGGCCGTAGGTACTTGCTCGAAATCCCATTTGTTCCCCGTAGGAACAATGGTCCTTTAGGGGTTAAAGAGGTAGGGTGTGGTATTAAAGAAGGTACGATATGATGTTAAAGATGTCAAATGTGATATTACAAAGGTCACTATCATTGTATCCATAATATCACAGAGAATGGAGATGTGATATTGAAGAGGTTAGAATGTGATATTACAGAGGTAATTGAGATTTTAGTAGTATGGTTAGTAGTAACATTAACTTCTTTAATATCACACCCCACCTCTTTAATATCACACCCTCCCTCTTTAGTATCACACCCTCCTTCTCTAGTATCACACCCTCTTTCTCTAGTATCACACCCTCCTTCTCTAGTATCACACTCTACCTCTTTAGTATCACACCATAACCTTTTTAGTATCACACCATAACCTCTTTAGTATCACACCATAACCTCTTTAGTATCACACCATAACCTCTTTAGTATCACACCATAACCTCTTTAGTATCACACCATAACCTCTTTAGTATCACACCATAACCTCTTTAGTATCACACCATAACCTCTTTAGTATCACACCATAACCTTTTTAGTATCACACCATAACCTCTTTAGTATCACACCATAACCTCTTTAGTATCACACCATAACCTCTTTAGTATCACACCCTACCTCTTTAGTATCACACCCTACCTCTCTAGTATCACACCCTACCTCTCTAGTATCACACCCTACCTCTCTAGTATCACACCCTACCTCTCTAGTATCACACGCTACCTCTTTAGTATCACACCATAACCTCTTTAGTAACACACCATAACCTCTTTAGTAACACACCATAACCTCTTTAGTAACACACGAGAACCTCTTTGGTAACACACGAGAACCTCTTTGGTAACACACGAGAACCTCTTTGGTAACACACAAGAACCTCTTTAAGTTTTGACACTCACTAATGGGGGCACATTTTATGTCTTGGAGCTTGAATCCTTTTTCTCAGCATGAATGTAGTGCCACTAAACTTGAGTGACTGAGTTGGCAAATTCTAGCCCGAGTCTCCCACAGATACCCACCCTCAACTAGTAGGCGTAGGTGGCCTAGGGTCCGAGGCATGACAAAGCATGGCTATTTTGGTATTCCCTACCCCCTCACCTGGCAGCGCTATTCCCCAAGCATGCCCGCATTCCCTCCCCTGCCTTTCCCCTTTTCCATTCTCCTTTTTCCTTTTACCTTTTTCTTTTCCCTCCCGCCCGTTGCCCCTCCCCCGCAGTCCAGGGTTCATATTATTGGCCAAATTTTGCCTTAATCTTACCTCAATCTTGCACTGGTCATCATTACACTACAAACTTGGGTAAGAAAAGGATAAAATTTCAAATCGCTTCCCAAGCAAATACCAAAGTTTCCAAATTTTGGATGAAAGTAGTTAATATTATTGGATTTTTATAGATGAACGTGCACTCCTTGTTGATTCTACCTAATTTTATCAAAATTGCTTGCATTCTAGGGTGTGGGTTGGTGTACTCTAACCAAAATAACAAATAGTAAGGTAGTTTGCTCGTAAACCGACCATCTAAGGGTTGAAACTCAATTTGGGGGAGGTGAAACTTTTTGAAATATTTTTCAATAAATTTTACTCGAAAGACAAGAGAAATTGTCATAACCCAAGTTTTTTCATATTTTTTGGAGCCTTGTGAAATTAGGTATGAAATTTTGAAGTGGAAAGGCCATAGGGCTCTAAAACCCCTCACCTCCTCAAATGTATTTCACCTATACATTATTGAAAAGCTATGAAAAACAACATGTACTAGTTGAGTACATTTGAGGAGGTGAGCGATTTTAATGCCCTAACAAAGTTCAAGTCAACTACCTTACCCCGCCCTCACCCCTTCCCAATGGCTTTTTTCCCTCCCCAAGAGGTTATTATTTTGTTATTTTTGTTGATCAAGCAAAATGTAACCAAGAATGTAATTAGGTAAGGAATAAATGGATAGCTTGAATCATCCATATGTGCACGTTCATCTATGAAATTTACTAACACCAACATATGCCATCCAAAGTTTGTCAAACTCGCTGTTTGTTTGATAGAAAATTGGCAATTTTAGCTATTTATTTAGGCTAGGGTAAACTAACCTCCTCATTGCTTCCTTGCTTGGATAAATGGGGCCAAGAGCCTAGTCAATTGCTTTAAGAGTGTGTGTGACCAAGGTCAAGAAAGCTACTCCCTCTGTTTATGAAAGAAACTTGTATTTGAGAATTTCTCAGGAATTAAGGAATATTAACTACAAATTATAATTGGAAGTTATTGGATATTAGGCTTTAAATATTCCAAACCCAATTTTAGTTTTTTCAAGAATTAAGGTTTTTTTTACAAGGAGAGGAAATTAGCACCAAAGTTTTGAAATTTCAAGTATTTTGTTATTGTCACAAATAGTTAGAAAAATGATTGACATGAAGTGTATCAATACAATTGTAAGTAAAGAACAAGTTATCCTAGTTGCCCAAGTAGTCCCATCTATCAAAAAATCAAATCTTAATGTTTAATACTATTAATGATTCTAGCTTAATGACAGGGACAATTTGTAAACAAAAATCACTAAATCATGTTTGCATTGCTAACATTAGCAATTGACAAGCATGAAATGCTTAAAAAATGTCATCAAACATGCCAAGCAATTCACCTGATTTTAGAGATAAGCATAGGTTTTGTTTTTTTACAAAAATCAAGTCAATACACAAATAAGGGGTTTTTTTTTAAATAGAAAAAAAGCATGAATCTGGGTTTCGTTCAGAAATAGAGGGAGTACGTTTTTTGTCATTTCAAAATTTGTGAGAGTTTGGAAATTTACCATGAGGAGATTGAATTTGGAAGTTTCAAATTCACAAACCCATTAACATCTGGTTGACCATTTTTTGGTCGATTTTGAATCTTTTCAGTTTGTAGAGAGAGCATGTCAAGAAATTTGATGACGTGGCAAAGGGGACAGGTCTAGGGAATTGGAAAGTGGAGAGTTTAGGATAATAACCAGGCCAATCTGAGGTGGCATGTGGCTAGAGGGTTGAAAATACTAAAAGAGTACTAACTAAAAATACACCAATAAATGCAAAAAGATGACCATAACAACTAAAGAGTGAGCATAATTCATGATACATAACACTAAACCCTTCAAGATACTTCCATTTGTACGGTCAGATCTGTGGTAGACATCTTTATTCAATAGTTTTAAATTTTGCCCCAAATGGCCATACAAAAGATTGCCCACCCCAGAATCGACCCGACCACAAACGTTAATGGGTTAACTTACTTACAACAAGAACCTGAAAGATTTACCAACTCCAAAATAGAGGTAGATATTTACTTTCAACCTTGTTGTAAGATATAGGAGTTTTTCCCCATTATCCAAATACATGAATGTGCAATAACATAGCTCAACCCCATTCATTTAGGTGGGTGCAATGAGGGATAGAGTTGGATGACATGCTATTTTGTGGGGTGAGGGTGAAAATTTCAATTCTTTTTATGAACAAGGGTAATACTCATAATCTGCCTCCTACGATATGATGACTTAGAGGTGGTCGGTTTTGTCCTCCTCCACTATTCTAGACAAAATCAAAATCTTTGTATCCAAATGTGGATTCAAAAAATTCCAAATTCCACCTCCTAATGCTAAATATTTGAACTGTTACATTTTTTAGCGAGTGAAAGGGCTGAGATTTTTCACCGTAGCTCCACAAAATGGCATGCCATCTAACTTTTGTCAGCAGTGCTCACCCTAGCCATTTTTCAGGCAATTTTTTTTATTGTTCAAGTAACCATTGCAATGAGTGGGGAAATCCAAAATAAAATAAAAAGTTAGTCAGCTGAAATGCCAAAAAAATTGGTTGAAATTCTGAATCAAGAGGATAAAGGACAATTGGACTTTTATGAAGCTTCTAATCATAGAATAAGTAGAAAAAACAATGTTTGGTGCATACCTTAAAAAAATCATTTAAATGAGAAATGGGTGTTTTTCTTTAATTGAAGAAGCTCAAAACATCCTTGGATATTGAACCAATAGGGGCAAGGTAACTCTCCCCATAACCAACCATTTAACAAACCCTCACAAATTCCGATCATTTGTACTCATGGGGTACATTTCAATTTTGAAATGTACACCATGCGTACAAAAGGGTCAGAATTGAGGAGGGGTCGGTTATGGGGAGGGTTACCTTAGTCACACCTTCTCCACTTCATCATCAATCTTTAAAGAATGGGAATGTGTCATTCTCTCCTTGATTTGTGGATATCTTGTTCTTTGGAATTTGAGATTTTTTATCTTCTACTCTAGAGGAGAAGAATGGGTGTGAAGAAGTTTTTGAACATGACATTTTTACCAAATATGTCTCTTATTCATCATGTTCTTCTCGCTTTCACTCTCCTTGTAGTTGGTGAATTCAATTGTGTGTGTGAATGCACCTTGCTTTTTTACTACATCACCATTTTCTAAGTAAACTCATTCTCCATTTTTCATTGTCCACAAAACAAGAATCACACTTTCTTCATGGAGAAGTGCTCCCTTTGGCTCCTATTCCACTCCACAAGTTCTCATTCTTTAAAGAAGTTTCATTCTCAAAAAATGTGTGACAAGGGATTTTTTTAGTTAGGACAAGTAAGGAAAATTTGAATAAAATAGGATAGAATAAAACAATGTATGCATGTTCATCCAGTAATTTTACTAGTATTAGCTACTTTCATTCAAAATATGACAAACCTGGTGTTTGCTTGGGGAGAGGTTTGAAGTTTGACAATTTCATCCACTTTTTCACCCAATTTTCTCAGGGTTATGGTAACTTGTGTCAAATTGAGGTAAATTTAGGCAAAAAAATTGCCAAGAAAAAATTATTGTGGATGTGACAAGGGAAAATTTTCTTGACAACAAGTTGCCTAAATCTTACCTCAAAACCCAACTAGTGACCATAACACTAGAAAAATTCTGTGAAAATTTGGATGAAGTTGCCAAATCCCTCCCCAAGTTTGCACCAGATTTGCCATGTTTTTATGAAAGCTAATAATAACAGTAAATTTCATGGATGGACATGCACAAGTCGATGATTCACTTGATTCTATCGAATTCTATGCAAATTTTCCCTACCTGCTCGCATGGTAGGGTGCGTGTCTCTCTACCGGCGATACAGGTAATACAAAACATGAACCCTGGGTTACTGGGTGTGACTACCCCTAGTGTCAAAATGAGGCAAGATCGTGGCTAAAATTGGCCTGGTCTCCTGCCCTCCGCTGTATGAAACCGGAAAAGTCAAGCCTTATTCATTCACCCTTCGAACGCCATGCAATGTAATATTCTCTCTTATCATCCACGCATGCCAGCCCATTGGTAGAGCGGCGTGGGACCCACCGAAGAAGTCGTGGCTATTCGGGACGGTTTGCGTGTGAGAGCGCCTGCAAGGAATTGAGGTGCATTGACCCCAAAGTTAGGGCGAAATCCTAATTCAACATTGAGGAAGTTATATTATCCATAACAGGGGTCTCGTCATGAATCATGAATCATGACTGTATCAGAGCAAAACCGAATCTCCTCCACTGCTGCAATCCCCAGTTCGCCAGTTCCCCACCCCCCCTTCTGGGCCCTAGGCCCTGCTCCTGATCCCTAGCTCCTGGTCCCTGGTCTGCCCAGTTTTCTG
The DNA here is from genome assembly GCA_963920765.1 of Ulota crispa. NCBI lineage: Eukaryota > Viridiplantae > Streptophyta > Bryopsida > Orthotrichales > Orthotrichaceae > Ulota > Ulota crispa. Next base: position 17,936,286 of record OY987246.1, on the reverse strand, counting down.
ACTGAAGAATGATTAGTAGCCACCACTAATCACGACCCCGGTTTAATTAAGTAACAGATAAAACTCATGTCGTAGAATATATTCCTACGGGGGAGGTTTTCCCCTTTTAAAATTTCATTCCACTCTGAGACTGTAGACGACTACCGCAATCCCTTACAGTCAATACAGTGTGTTCTGACAATAGGGCACAATTTCCCAAGCTTCTCCCTCCCATCACATTACGGTGCCGCCACTGGTCCTAATTGTCTTGTTTCATAACTGTGGCTACATGAGCTCAAACACTGTGGCTTTTTTGGTAGCTTTAATGAAAAAGAGTTTAGGGGTGCGTATCGCTAAATTTACCTACCTATTTGTGAGGGCCACGTCAGTGCATTTACACAAGTATTGGGGGACGTGGATCAATAATTAGTATTATTCTTGCCAGGGTCAATGTTCGGTGATAGGGGTGGTTCATATTGCGTCCCATCTCTACACTAAGGTAGAAGCACCCAAATGCAACACTAGTTGTTTAGCGACATCTAAAATTAAACCTAAAAGTCAGCACTTATGTACCCAAATGAGATACGCATGTACCCAAATCAAACACGCAATTTGACATAAGGGAACATAAAATTGTGTAGGTGGCGGTTTATGATTGGGTGTGATATGGTCTTTTTGTTGTCATGACATGATCTTTTTGATGTCGCTTTTTCAAAAGTCTAGTGTCCACAATAGGTCAATCTAGGGAGTTACCTTCAACAATTCATGATTTATTCATACAATCTCAGAAAATTCTAAAAACAATTTTGCTTGAATCTGTATCCATTTCCTAACAACCACATGCCATTACACTCTTAAAAGAACCTCCAAATTACCACATCTGAGGTAAGTGTTGCATTTGGGTGCTTCTACCTTAAGAGCATCGCCACTATGAACGCAAGAGCAGACGCAAACGCCACTATTAAGGGAAGGGAGAACCTTTGAGCTCCATTGCATCCACGCTAAAGCCTTTCCAGATTTCTTGGGCAACCCTACAAGCTCCTGTTCACACTACTCTCTAGGTCTTTTGCGTTCACATTACAACTCACGAAAGGACTGAAATCCATTGAGGGCTAATTTTTGCTTGTTTCCTATCTTGGTGCTGGAGAGAAGAAGCAAAGTAGCGTGAGTGTGTGGTGGAGGTGTTCCTGAAAGGACAAAGCCAGTATGTGAAGTGGCCCGCGTGGTAGCTCGTCAAAACTGTGGTTGCATTTGGTGTTGCAGGAGAGCGGTGGCAATGCTCTAAATAGTGCCCATCTCACTCAATAAAGCATTTAAGTTATCTTAGCAATTTGTTTGTCTTAGCAATTATGTTGTCTTACCTTGGAAAGTTACCTCATAACTTATTGCTTGGTTACTTGGAGGCACGTGCAACTTTTTAGTTATTAGGATTTCACATGTTTTACACTTGGAGGTAGCTAGTTTGTTTTTCCTCAACATGGTTGTTGTTGCCAAGCCCTTATTGTTATTAAAAATTGCTCATGCAATAATTACTGATGAAAATTATTGTAGTATCAAATAGTATTCATATATTGCAAAACATTGAGAAATTAATGTGGAGCAACCTAAATGCACTAGTAAGTGTATAAGTTCCACCCCAACGTGAAATTCCATCATTGATGGGATATCAAAGGTCAAATAGAGTATTACAGAAAGCAATGAGTAATTTATGCAAAAAATACTGATGAGACTTGGGTTGAAAATGAGTTTAAGAAGATGGTCAACCCAAACCTCAAGCAAATTTTCACCTTCTTTGGCGCCAAAACTTCCAAATAGTGCTCCATGTAAGCAAAATGCAAGGAACCAAGATGTGGGACGTGGGACTTGAGATGTAGTGTGAAACACCAAGTCACAACTTTTGGTTTTACACCAATTAAATTCTCATATTTCAATGAGACATGGGACATGAGAAATAGTGTGAATTGCCCCTTTGTAGAAGTGTGAATGAGAAAAAATAAGTAAAATTAAGATGACCAAGGCAAGGGCACACTTCACGAAGACTTGGTGCAAAAATGATGTTTTTACAAACATGACAAATGACAAGCCTCCATGGATCCTTACTAGGCCGATGATAAAATTTATGTTTCACCTGAACTCATGGACTTGTGCAAGCCCTAGGATTGTAGCTTGATGTACTAGCAGGTGAATTTGGCTTCATTTTTATTAACAATTTGACCTTGTTTGGTCTTGTGTTGTCTCTCTTGTCTCTAGGCCGTTTTTCATCCGCAGTAGTTCTCGTGTGTTTCTTTTGTTGTCGTAAAATTCCTTTCGCTTGTGACAAAAAAAGAATGCGAGCAAGAAAAAAAGGATTGTTCAGTATAAACACATTTATAAGAAGACATTTTTTTACCGTGTGCTTTAACAAAATGCTTGTATAAACTACCCTTCTCACAACATTTCACTTCACAAAAACAAAGCAAATGATGAGAAAAATAACTAAAGTAGAGTAAAGTAAAAGGAAGAAAGAACTCGAGTCATGATTCACTTTTTGCTGATTGCTGTGAGTAGATGGCTTTTCTCATACTACCTCACTCAAATAAAGTCACAATCCACTTTAGCTAACGCTTGTGTAAATGGCCCTTTCACAAAAAAAACAATTAAAAAGGAAAGAAGGAGATTAGGGAAATAAGCGTTGATTACAGTAACCGTTCAAATTAAAGTAAGCTCTTGTAAGCGAGAGTCCCATGGGCCATCATGACAAAACAAAATACCAGTTACTTAAGCTTAATACCTAGACCAACTATTCAGGTAATTACATTCTCTCCATTTGAAGTTTAAAAAATAGCTGGTGGGGAGCCATTAGTTACGTTAGCTCACCACAAAGTACCCCTGCTAGTTAATATAGGAAAAAATCCAACATAAAAGAAAAAGAGCTGGTGAAGGACGTATGCGTTACATAAGCTTAACTCAATACAAATTTACGAATTCAACTAATTAGCTTTGTAGTAGTGGGAAAATAAGACCTGGTAGAGGAAGCATCAGTTACTTAAGCTTAACACAAAGTTTGAGTTGAGTTAATTGATTAGCTGGGTCACATTGGCTGGTTGTAACTCAAACGAAAGTACGTATTAGTGATCAGTAATTTAGTTGTACTAAATAGTGCATTTAGGTTGCCCCAAACTAATTTTTCAACATTTTACACTATTAAATTACTTATTGGTTATACGGTAATTTTCATCAATAATGATTGCAATTAACAAATTTTAAAGGGTTTGGTAACAACATCAAAGTTGTGCAAAAACAAATTAGTAATGTTTAAGTCAAAAACTATGTGAAATCTAAATGTCTACAAAGTTGCATGCGCTTCCAAGTGGCCAATCAATGAGTCATAAGGTAACTTTCCAAGATAAGGCAACTTATATTAAATAATGCATTTAGGTTGCCTTAACAACTAAGTTGCCTCATTTTGGAAAGTTACCTCATGACCCATTGCTTAGCCAGTTGGAGGCCCGAGCAACTCCCTAGATGTTAGGATTTCACATGGTTTACAACCTAGGAACCACTAGTTTTCTTTTCAGCAATTTTATTGTTGTTGCCAACTCCTTCAAAAAAAATTTATTGCAAGATTTTTTGATGAAAATTACTATAGCACTAGTAAGCATTTATGGAGTGTAGAATGTTAAGAAATTAGCATGGGGCAACCTAAATGCACTCTTTAGTGTAAGGTAGCAGTACCCATAAGCGCCAGTGTCCCCATAACAATCACCTCTAAAATCTTGGAGAATATGTGGTACAAGGATGTACATGAGAACATGAAATCTTAGTGTTGATATTAGGTGCAATTGCAGTTGGCTCTTAAAAAATTCACAATTTATTTTCAAAGTATCTAAATAATACATTGTAAACTTGTCATTATTCTCTTGCTAATAGGATCTTATAATTTGCTAGATGTTTATTAATATCATCATATTCAAAACCCTTGATTTGACAATTATGGGTGTTCCTACCTCAATTGTTAAGGCAACTTAAATGCACAACCGAGTGTAATTGTTAAGGTCAAGGCTTGAGAAGAACCAGCTGCTAGTTCAAAGCTAGCCGATTGAAATGAGAAAAAAATGTTTTCAATTTATAAACATTGAATACAAAACCAGTTAAAAATCTAAAAGTATTTATTTACAATATAAAATAGAGAAAACAACCATAATAAGTTCATGATAAATGAGTTCAGTAAGGGAATTGAAGGAAACCAACCAAAAAACTCAAATGTTTCTCAAACTTGTTAAGGTAAGTATTATTAATACGTTCTCTACTATAGTTAAGTTCACTAGAGTTTACTTTAGTAAGGGAGCCCCATGGACCAATTGTAAGGGATGACTTTTACTTTATGTCCTCTCTCCTTGTGTAGAGTTGAAAACAAGGTTTCTTTTGTTAGCAACCAAATCATCATTTGGCGACAATTTACGTGTTCAAAAATGGAGGGACTACTCCTAATTGCACCAAATCACAATTTGGTCGCCAGTAGAAGAAACCATGGTTGGAAATCTACTTGGAATAAGATATCTAATAGGGGGATTCAAACATCAACTTTTTTAGGTGACTCACGTTGCAATTCACCTTTGTGAATTCACTAGTGCACCGCGAGGTGACTCACCTTTGGACTTCACTCCTAACGTGATTCACGTGAGGAGTGAACTTCAAAAACTCACTTTTGTGGCTGTGCGGGGCTTTCACTTGCGTCCTCAAACCCTAAAACTTCTTTCATAGAAAATTCTGCAAACTCAGGAGTGTCTCAGACTTTGGGCATGTGAGGGAACTAAAACAATTCACCAGTGAGCGGAGATCCTGTGAAGTGAGAAGTTCAAAGGCCAGATTTTATGTTTGAAACCCCCTAATATATATAAAAGAATCCCATATCAGATGAAAAGGAGAGAGTTTTGGTGCAACTATGAGTTGCATTCCATGCATATAGCACTAACCAGTAGTTTAACAAATATATACCTAAAAATAGAGTAAAGTACAAGTTTAACCAAAGGAAAAAATTTAAAAATAGAGTAGAGTACAAGTTTAGCCAAAGTAAAAAAATTGGGCAATTTTTTTATAATTTGTTTATTACAAGGATATTTTTGTTGCCTCCGTTGGTACAACAAAAATGTAAACTAGTATTCATATACTTGACACTTGATATATACTTCTTTCTTCTTGCATTCTTTGGTTATATATCTCTTTGTATCTTACTTGTGTTTTCTATTCCTAACACTTGGTTAAAGCAACCTAAATGCACTATTAAGTTGTAAGGTAGTGTGCTCATAAACCGTCCATCTAAGGGCCAATACTGAATTTTGGGGAGGTGAAACTTCTTGAACTATTTTTCAGTAAATTTTCCTTGAAGAACAAAAAGAATTCACATTTAACCCAAGTGATTTCATAATTTTTGGAGTTTTGTAAAATTAGGTATAAAATTTTGAAGTGAAAAATCCATAGGTCTCTAAAACCACCCACCTCCTTAAATGTACAAATGTATGAAAAAAATATGTACAACAAAAGAACATTTGAAAAGGTGCGCAATTTTAATGCCTGTACGGTTTATGAGCAGACTACCTTAGTCACTTCATAGTAAAAAACGGAAGAAAAAGTAAAAGCTACTTGGAGGCTATCATTATTGCAGAGGAATTCTCCTCGATAGCAACACCCCTGTTTCAGCAACAGACCAGAGCCACGGTCTGCCTGCCTCCCTTGCCTTGTCTTCCCTTGCCTTGCCTTTGCCTTGCCTGCCCTTGCCTGCCCTTGCCTGCCTACATGTGCCGGCCCATTGTCGTCACTGCCGCACTTTCCTCCCACCATCGCTCCTTCTTCGCCTCTCTCTCAAAAGATTTCGTCTTTCGCCGGAATCCTTCACTTCTATTTCAGGGCAACCTCTCTCTCAACTCTCTCGCTTCTCAGGCTTCGGCACCCAATTCTTCATCATCATCATCATCACCAGTACTTGGTATCCGTTCATTGAGGTGTAAACGCTTCCGAAAGACTCTAACTTGTTCGCTTGGGAAAATTGCTAATGGTTGTGAGGACGGTGAGTGCGAGGTCGACTTGTGCGCAATTCCGTTGAGAGCGAGCGGGTATGGTGCGTTTGGTGAACGCGTTTGGAGGTTTTCAGCTATGGAGCAGCTTTGATGTGTTTCGAACGGTGGAAAGTTAACTTAGTTGCGAATTAGTAGCAAGGTGCGGAATTTGCAGAGGGATGTCGTGGAGTTTGGTGTAAACGAGGAGGACGAGGAGCGAGCGAGCGAGCTATGGGTGTGATTCAAGGGAGTAGTACTACTACTATTGCGGTGGACGAGGAGGAACAAGAGCAGGTTAAGAAACAAGTAGTCCACTATGGTGACACGAATTCAGCGGAGCCGTGGTTACGCGAAGCGCAGCACTTGGCGTCGTCGGCGGTGACGGACGCGGCGTCAGTGAAAGCCTTTCTAGGTCGGTGGAAAGCGATTGAGAATCGGTTGGTGCAGTTGCCGCCTTTGCTCACGGAGATGTCGCATCTTCATTGTCTCTCCGACAACAAAGTTTGCAAAAAACTTTTACAGGTACCCACTATCCCTTATTTAGAGAGATTATGCTTCTTTAATGATATCATATGTTCAGTTCTTGTCACTGATTTGTGTCGTTGTGTGCGTGCAGGCCATGATTGAGACACTAGAGGAAGCGAGGAGCTTAGCAACAAAGTGCACGGAGTTGAATTACGGAGGAAAGCTACACACGCAGAGCAACTTAGACTCGCTCGGGGGCAAGTTAAACCTACACATACACGATTGCCAGTTGATGATAACGAGCGGCATAATGCAGGAGAACCCATTAGCAATTTGCCAGGTCACACCGGAGTCGACACGGGAAGCAATCCGGTGGACGATACTAGACTTACTAGCGCATCTGCAAATCGGGAGCGTGGATTGCAAGCAGAGAGCGTTAGACAGCATGCTGCGTCTCATGTCCGACGACGACAAGCATATCTTAATGGTCGCCGGCCAAGGGGCGGTCACAACACTGGTGCATCTCTTAGACGCCAGCCAGCCGGCTATTCGAGAGAGATCAGCCGCGGCGATTTGCTACCTCGCGTTGAACGACAGCTGCGAGCATGCTGTCGTGGCAGAAGGCGGCATAGCTCCTTTGGTTCGTCTCTTGGATTCTGGTTCGTCCCGCGCTCAAGAGAAAGCAGCGGCGGGGTTGCAAGGGTTGAGCATATCGGATGAAAACGCGCGGGCTATAACGTCCCACGGTGGCGTTCCCGCGTTGGTCGAGATTTGCCGAGCTGGCACTCCAGCGGCGCAAGCAGCGGCAGCTGGCTCGTTACGAAATCTAGCAGCAGTCGAAGAGCTTCGGGCAGGCATTGTGGAAGACGGCGCCATTCCGATTGTTATTAAGGTAGGAACACCCATAAGCGTTAAACACCATATTCGTTAAATTGGGAAAAATGACACATTTATGGGACTTACAAATTTTGCAGTTTCTGAGAGTATTTTGGTGATTTTAAGTGAATTTTATGATAATTTCTTCAAGATGCAGGATTTTGAAGGAATTATCTTAAAACTCACTTTAGTTTGCCAAAATATTTTCACAAATGCAAAATTCAGAAGTCCCAAAATGTATCCATTTTCCCAATTTAACAAATATGGTGTTGTTAGCGTTAGTGTCCCTCTAACTGTCACGTCTAAAATCTTGGAAAAACTGTGGAAGTAAATAGATGTAATTACAAGGATGCACAATATGTGAACATGAAACCTTAGTGTTTGGTTATGGGTGCAATGGCAGTTTGCTCTTTAAAAATTCACAACTTATTCTCACAGAATCCAAATAATACATTCGAGAGTGCAAACTCATTATTTTTCTGTTGCTAATAGGATCCTGTAATTTGCTAGATGTTTATTAATAGTTATGTTTTAAAACCTTAAATTCACGCTTATGGCTGTTCCTACCAGCTGGTGTCGTCTGGGACGTCCATGGCGCAGGAGAACGCGGCGGCGACGTTGCAGAACCTCGCCGTGTCTGACGACGGGATTAGGTGGAGGATTGTGGAGGATGGAGCTGTTCATCCGTTGCTGAGATACTTGGATGGGTCTGTTGATGCGTGTGCTCAAGAGATTGCGTTGGGCGCGTTGCGGAATTTGGCCGCTTGCAGGGATAATGTTGATGTGTTGGTCGCGGCGGGGTTTTTATCTCGTATTGCGACTTGTCTTCGTGCTGGGCCTGTGGTTATGCAACTTGTTGCTGCTGCTGCTGTTTGTCATGTTGCTTGTACTCCGGATTCGAGACGAGCTTTGGGTGAAGCTGGTGTTATTGGGTCTCTTGTTAAGCTTTTGGATGCGAAGTCTACCATGGCGCAAGAGTACTCTGCCCAGGTACATGGATTTTTCATACTAACTCTACAGTCCATTGTTCTTTAAACTGGCTAAATTTAGCATGATTGCTAACAAAATTTTCATACAGCTAAAAAAAATGTTAACTTTCCAGTTTCCAGTGTTATATTTGAAAAATATAGCTTTTTAGCAGTGTTTTTAGCCACTTGTGCTGAAAGTGAAAATAATATATGGGATCATTGTCTACACCGTTCATATAATGCTCTGTCCTTCAACATCTTATCAAGACAACGCCGCATACCCTTCTTCTGTTATAACTATCACACCCGGTTCACATTAACAGTCATACTACTAAAATCACAAGGTCCTCTGTAATATCACATACTCGCCTCCATATTATCACGTATGTAATCTTTGTGACGTGATATTATCACATAGATACAGTTTGAATACTTTCTGAACTTTTTACTTTTGCATTCTATTTAACATATGAAAATCCTATTAAAAATTTAATGGTGAATGCGGAGCGTAGCAAGTGCCAACTCGCTAGTTACCATTAATAAAGCAGAAAAAACACAGAATTTCTCAAAGTTACCAAGTGGGTCATCAACACAGCAAGTTTTGTCCCAAACGATGCTCTAATCTTACCCACCTAGAAACGTATCAATACATGGCGTTTACATTCTAGCACAGTGTTTTGTAATTGGGGTGTAATATGATGCAATTCGGCGCCATTGTGACATAAGCCCTTACCCTTTGCTGTTGTTGCTGTGCTGGCAGGCTTTGGCTCTTCTGCTTGTGGTGGAGGAGAACCGCAAGATGTTTCTGGCTGAAGACTGGGGCATTATAGGGTTAGTGTTACTCCTGGACACCCGCTTTCAAGAGGTGGGCAAACAATTCCCCATTGCGGCTCTGCACGCCCTCTCAGGGAGTGCCAAGTGTCGAAAGCAGATGGTGACCGCTGGCGCTTGTTATCATTTGAGGCAGTTGGCTGAAATGGACGTCTCTGGCGCCAAAAGACTGTTGGACCGACTTGTCGCTGGAAAGTTCAGAAGCATCATCAGCAGAACTCTCATGGTCCGCACTCTCTTTCTCTCTCCTCTGCTTTTTATAGTTACAACCATGTGCTCTTTTCTTTTTTGTGCTCTTTTCTTTTTTGTGCTTTTTTCTTACCTTACGGTGCAGTCAATACAGATTTTGCTCCTTTTTTTTCCTAGAAAAAGCTGCATTTACTAAGTTCTGTGTAAAAATTTTCGTTCTTTCTTTTGCATAGAAAGGTATAGTAAGGAATCTTTGTATGTGCTCTTTATCCTTTTTGTGCTTTTTTCTTACCTTATGGTGCATTCAATACAGATTTTGCTCCTTTTTTTTCCTAGAGAAAACTGCATTTAGGAAGTTCTGTGTAAAAAAATTTGTTCTTTCTTTTGTATAGCAAGGTTTAGTAAGGACTTCCTTATGTACTCTTTTTGAAATTAGGTCTTGATTTAGTTAGAGGTTTCATTATTGCTCTTAAAAAGTGCATAACTACTTTTCTTGGGTTTGTTGAGTTAAAGATAAATTAGATAGACACAATTTTCATATGTTTTCTTGTTTTGGAGCTAATCTTGGTTTTTTATACTTTTTTTTTGTTGTTACAGATAAACGCGTTTCACACTTGACCGTCGGTTGCGAACTGGACGAGGTAGTTTTTAAAATCTATGCTTTCGTCAATACGAACAGAACCGTGCAGGTGACCGAATTTCTGTATACAACGGGGTTTCACCGCAAACTTGTGCCATATATTTTATACCACCGCGTGAAGAAAAGAAGCTCTTTTCTGCGAGCTTATTAATTAAGCAGGCCGCAACCGTTTTTTTACGTTAGACTTAGGGCTGGGGACATTCATTCAAGTCCCCACTGATTATTGGAATGAAAAGTGTAATATATTTTTAAGTAGGACGATACTGACGCCAGTTTCTTTGGGAGCTGTCGCAGCAAGGCTTGTAGGTTTCAGCGGGCTTTCCTCTCCTTTGTAGACTGAGGGAGCTAGCTTATTTGTGCAGATAGGAATCAGAGGAAAACAATAAGCAGTCGAAGACCCCAAGACACACGTTACAATTGTACAACCATAAGCAAAATCTCTCTTATTGCTTCATGTTCATTCCTTTGGCGTACTTTTTCTCTACTTTTTGGACTTTCTCCTCTTTTGTTTCAGATATGGTTTAGCGAAATCCTTGCTCATCAATAGGGGACTCTGCAACAGGTTCAGCTGAATTAGCAGTGTGGCTAAGTTCAGAAGCTTTGTGAATTGTTTTTCTTAGCAGCATAGAATTTGTGAATATCTTGCTAATCAGAAGACTGATGTAGAACTGCATTGGGGTGCCGGATCTCTGTCACCACCCCCCACAGAATCTTTGCCCTTCCTTGGATTCTGGAGCATGTGAGTTTTTGGGGAATTGGGTAAACTCTGAGAGCCGTCTCAGTACAGAATTAGGGTTTGTCAGTTTCTTACAATGATGTTACTTAACAGTTTTTACAGAATGTTGTGCAGATATGTATGTCCTGTGCACGCAACCGCTACTGCACCAGCCCATGACAGAATCCATGGCCGGCCTGGTTGGACTTTTCTTGTCTAATTTCAATAATATAAAAAACGACAAAATTGTCTGGATTTTTTGCTGCAGCTAAAGGCCGGGCCATGCAGGCCAGAACCGGCGTTTGAAACCGGCAGTTTGCAAAAACAGGTGGCAGATTTTACATGTTTGTGAAAAAGTAAATTCTTTGACTTTCCAGGGCCCACTTTTTTGGTTTATTCAAAATTGCTAGTCTTCAGACTTCATATTCAAAATTGCTAAGGTAGAACCACCCATTCCCGATCACTTAAGCTCTTCCACGACAGCACATTAGAGCAACAATGTGGTGCAAATTTTTTTTGGGTGGCCTCATACATAATATTGGGATACAAATTTTTTCAGATTTTTTACACAAAATTGAGTTACATACAAATTTTGAAATGCATAAAGTGTTTTGAACCCATACACAATCACTAGACTCTCCTTATCCCGATCATAGCCCAAATACTTTCTTGCTCACTACATCGTACTTTCTTTTGAGACACATGTCATGACCTCATTTGTCTTGATCTTAACTCAAAAATGAAAAAAACACATTCCAAGGCTTGGAAATAGGTTGGTTGGAAACATCATACCCTAGTGGTTGGAAGCAACACACCCTAGTGGTTGGGAATAGAACCCTAGTGGTTGGGAATAGAACCCTAGTGGTTGGGAATAGAACCCTAGTTGGGAATGGGCGGCTCTACCTTAATCTTGAGAATTCACAAACCGCCAAACCAGTGTCTCAAATCTCCTGCCCTAGAATGGTGGAGAGGTTATCTTTAGGTGAACAACAGATGAAAACTTTAAAAAAGTGATTGTCTCCCAATTTTCCAAAAAAGTTACTTCTTCATCCGTTTCAAACTGCCAATTTTGGGCATGTGTGGCCCCGGCATCAGTGCTTTCTAATCTTTGGTGTCTTGTAAGCTTAGCTACACTCAAATTGCTAAGCTTAAGGTAGGAGGCTCATAAATGGAGCATCTAAGGGCTGAAACTGAATTTTGGGTAGGTGAAACTCCTTGAAATGATTTTCAATAAACTTTCCTTGAAAGACAAGAAGAATCCGCATCTAACCCAAGTTGTTTCATATTTTTTGGAATTTTGTGGAATTAGTTATGAATATTTGAAGTGGAAAGGCCATAGGGCTCTAAAATGGAGCACCTCCTCAAATGTACATGAGCTATACATTGTTGAAGGACTATGAAAAACAAGATGTACAGAAGGAGTACATTTGAGAAAGTGCTCCAAATTTGAACCTGCTCCAAATTTGAGCCTCCTACCTTACTTCCTTCCTGTTTTTGCTTTCCTTTTTTCTTCATGCACCTGCGACTTTGCTTTACTGCCTACCCCACGCAGTCACGCACTAATGAAAACGTGTGTTGAAACTAGTGCAGAGAACACTATTCCCGCAACGCTTCCGAAAAAAATAACAGAAAGGCAAGGCTGGAAAAAAGTACAGTTATGACAAGGAACCTCTCTTTCTAGTACGCGCAAAACTTTTGTCTGAGTGTCTCATTCTTTACTGTTTGTTTGTGGTTTATGGATAAATCCCCAGTGGGTACCCAATAAACTAAATATTGCATTTAGGTTGCCTTATCCTGGTAAGTTACCTCATGACTCATCACTTAAAGGTGCATGCAACTCTCTAGATACTTGGAGTTCACACGGTTTACTATATGGACACAACGAGTTTGTTTTTGTGTAACTTCATTGTTATTGTCAAGTTCTTTAAAAATTATTTGTTGCAATAGTTTTTATGAAAATTACTATAGCAGCAATAAGCAGTAAATATTTATATAGTGTAAAATGTCAAGAATTTAGTGTGAAATTAGTGTGGGGCAAGCTAGACGCAATATTCAGTGTAGAAGAAATTCATTTTGGTCAAACTAGAGTACTTTCTACGTTATGTTTTTTTTTGGTGCTTTACAACTCATTTGCCAGATTGCAAAAAATCTTGTACAACAGCCTTTTGTTTGAGTTGGTTTTATAAGAATGGTACTAGTAGTATCCAGTTAGAATTTTTGTTGTTTTTTTGTAAGGATAACGCTTGCAAGGTGGTACAACATTCATGATCGCAGCACGAGTTTGTGGATGCATGTATGTCCTGCACTCCTGCTTTCTTTTTCGAAGTCAAATAATCCAGTTGTGATGCAGAAGAGAATGAAGACTTTTTCGTGCTCGTTTTGCATTGAAAATCCTTGCTTTCGATGAATGAAAGTGTATTTTTGTCTTGTTTTGGGGACTATGAAATTGTACTGTTTTGTATTTTAATGTGTTTTTTTATGAAGTTTGGGTTATTCGGCATGAGGGAGTTGGTTTGAATTGATTGCTTTCAAGCATATCTTGGGGATGCTGCAAGGGACACCTCACGCACTTTATTGATGTTTTGCGTGCTCCCTATTTTTAGGCCTGCGGTTTAGAAGGGGTTTTTGTGTGTCTTCTACATGTGTCCTGTTGACGAGGGGTTGATATTTTCATGTTTCACACCAAAAAACATGGGGGTCGGTGTACTGCACATACTTGCTTGTGAGGCCAAGGTGGAAAAGCTCTACTTTTTCAAACATCAGAGGATGTAGAAGAATGTGAAAGGGTTTAAAATTTTATCATCAGGAGATTGGATTCAGAGACCCTTGATTTTTGGGCGGTTTTATTGTGTCCATGTCCCATCTCTACAAGTCTCACTCAGTGCAAGATTCCATGTCTCATTTGTGCAAGTCTCACCTCAACACAAGATCCCAACTTTGTTGGGTTATTCTCTAAGAGCCCAAGTCATTTTCACCAAAATCAGGGTTTTGGGAGATCTACAACTTTGATTCATTGTATTTCAGTCAATCGGATGATAAACAAAAAGTGGCCATTGAAAAAGTGGAACACCTACTTAGAAAACGACTTGCAAATTGTGGGAACGATTGATCATGGGAGATGTAAAATTATAACATTTGATCAAACAACATGTGAAGGCAAAACGTCAATTTTTGGTAGGTAGTTGCTATTTAATGGTTTTTATAAAATTCTATAAGCCCGTGATTCATCTCTTTTTTGGTGAGTAGCAAGATTAGATGTGAATGCACACACTTGCAAATTGTTGAAGATTTTACTTCTTAGCAAGTTAAGTTTTAGGGCTTCAATTTTCTTTTGCACAGAAAACAATGACTGGCACAATTGGTGATGTTGCCACAACAAGGGTCTAGAACATACTTTGAACCCCTGCCAACAAATTTCTTGCTACCACCAAGCACACGCAAGGAAGCTTGCAAGGGATGTTGACTAGTTGCAGCTTGTACGATGTTGCTTGCCACCACATTCCGTATGATGTTTTATCGAATTTTTAATCCATCTAAGGCTCTTGAGGCACTTGTACAATATTTGGCTTGCCTTGCCATTACTCCACTTGCATGGACCACTTGAATGCCTTTGTATTTATAGTTTATAGCAAGAGCAAAAAAATAGATCCAATGCCTCAAATAGCTTATGAAATCATGCAAGGACACTTTTGGTCCTCTAGGGCGTTCAAGGGTTAAGACAAACATGAGTACTAAAGAAAAGTTGTGAATATTTCATGTAAAAATATTGGTGGGAATTAGGATGATATTTAGAATAAGCAAAATGAATGACCCAAACCTTTAGTGAAGTCCCACATTTTTTGACATCAAACTTCAAAAAGTGTTGCTATGTAAGCAACACACAATGAATCAAGATATGGGACTTGAGACATATTGTGAAGTGTCAAGTCCCAACTTTTGATTTTACACCAATGAGATTCTCAAATTTTAGTGGGACGTGGGACATAGTTTGAACAGCCCCCTTGGAAGTGGATAAATTTGACAAACTTCAAAATAAAGGGGCAATTTATTACTTTATTCCTTGATTCTAAAAGAATTAGAGCTTTTCGAGCCTAGCACCTGTGCAATACATTGAACCAAACATGGTATTTCTATGCAAAAGCAACTCACAAACAACACAAAGTAGAGCCTTGTATGCAATTTTTTCAAAAAACAAACTATTCCGTGAAGAAATGAAATGTAAATGTTTTCACAACGTTATCATAGGATTTTGAATACTTCACTAAGGTAGGAGCACCCATAAGCGTGAGTTTAAGGGTTTTGAACATGATGACTATTAGTAAAAGTCTAGCAAATTATAGGATCCAGAAGAATAATGAGTTTGCACTTTCAAATTTATTATTTGAATACTCTAAGAATACGTTGTGAATTTTTAAAGAACAAATTGCCATTGTACCCATAACCACTATTAAGATTTCATGTTCACACGTTGTACATTCTTGTCATTACATCTATCTACTTCCACAGATTTTCCAAGGTTCAAAGGTCATGCTTATGGAGACCCTCACGAGGATGGGTGCTCCTACCTTACTAGGTGTGGGTGGAGAAACATCTTGAAACTTTGCTAGTGTTGTACAATACTTCTATGACCGTAAGACATCTTACAAATGGTGGTAGTGTGAGAGCATCATCAATCTACTACCCTAAATGTCTCATTAAATATATCGCTATCTTTGCCTTGGTGTGAATTTAGCACTTGTGATTACTATTGTTGGAATTGTACAAAAAAAAGCTATTAGACCAACACGGCAATATTTGGATTTGGAAATTGGACAACCAAAATATAACCCATTGACAACAAGCTCAAAGAAAGAAACATAATGTGAAATGGCAACTCATACTTAAGAAAGAAAACCCATGGCTAGTCAATTTTTGAATATCTAATAAGCCTTATCATGCATTTTCTTTAATTGCTACCTTACTTTCAATGGACTTTCTTTTAGTTGTCCAATTTTCAAATCCATATATTATTATGTCCATCTAAAGAGCTTTTCTTTATACAATTCCAATGATTTGTGTGAATAACGGTATTAGGCAACCTCTTTCTTTTGGAAGAACATTCTTTCTTACATACTTGGGTTCTCTTCAAATAAAAAGGACCCTTTGACAACTACACAAAAACCTAGTGAGGAATTCAATCATAATATTGTTCACATCAGCTGTATGTGTTTGTCGAAGTACATTCAACGCCAAAAAGTTCTTCGGTTGATTGAATTGTTTTCAATCCATAAGTTTAAAAGGAATTTTGAAATATTTGTTTTCAAGTTTGATTGATGAACGCACACAACAACAGATTCAACTATATGAATATTGTATTGATTATAGGACTCGTCCTTTTTTGTTTGTTTGGATTCTTTGGATATCTTTATTTGATTTATTATTCTGGATTTCCATTTCATAACACATCTCTTTTGCACATTTCGCAGTAATGGTGTTCTTTGAGTAGGGTTGCTAAAGTTTGAGCAGGGAGCAACAAGCGTTAAGCGTTGAGTAGTGAACGTTGAGCAATGAGCAGACTTTTCATGAAAATTTGAAAATTGGAAATTAAATTTTAGGGGGTTTCATATGATTGTAAATAGACAAAAGTGATCACTGTATGAATTTAAAAAATGGATGATGTTTGAAATTCATCCATTGAAACAAACAAATGAAAACTAGATCGGATGAATGAAATTGAAATGGATGAATGTAAATGAAAAGAGGACAAGAAATATGATGCAAACCCGTTTAGAAATCACAAACATATATCAGTATAGCATACTTAAAAATAGAGAATATAAAATCTCATAGATACTTATTTTTTCAATAAAAAAAGATTAAGTACAAGATTTCTTGTTATTGGCCACAACTTTTAAAAAAAAGATCAAATACAAATTTACATTAAACCTTTCATATATCATTGCTATATTTTTGTTATACTCTCAATTCAAATAAACTCAAGGTCCTTAATTTTTAATTTGCAATATTGAGCACTTTCAAATTTTAAAGATACAAGTCTACAATGATAGCAATGAAATAATGTTATAAGCGCTATAAAAGGAGACTTAAGTTTATATCTCAAATTCTAAAATTAAAGTACACTTTGAATTGCCGCTTTAACACTTTTGAGTGTTAATATAATGTTTCTTTTAACATATTGAAAATGTTTTCAAATAACTTTTGAACAAATATTTGATCAAGAAACTATTTGTGGTGAAAACCTTCAAATCCTAATAACCTTGTAAAATTATTAAAAACATAAGATTGACTATGATTTTATTCATTTGGTAATTTATCACATTGAAAGTACTAAAGCATTTTCTCATGCTTTATTAAATAAGAAAAATGAAAAAAATAAATAAATTATCTTTTCATTGTGAATGAATATAGAAATTGAAAAATATTAGTAAAAGCAAAAATAAATAAAAGTTTACAAAAAACTTGCAAGCACTTAGAGGCATTTTTAAAACCTAAGGGGGCATTTGGCATGGTCACAATATGACTACATGAAAAGTGGGCTAAGGTTGTGAACCAAATATTTTAAGGACTTCATGGTGTTATGCCATATAATGCCAATGCACTACTGCGTACTGCCATTTACTTCATATTTGTTAAAAGTGACCTTATATTAATCAAGATTGTCAAAACCACACTATTTGGCCGATTTTCCCCTTTTTATCCCCCTCCTCTAAAGCTAGCTAAAATCTAAAACTCCACTATTGACATTTTGAAAATGTGTTTGTATGTGGAAGCTAAAAGTTAATGAAATAACGACTCTATATGAGAGCTTTCTTGAAGCTAAATTCTCATTCTAAGTTTTTAGTATGTGTTTCTCAAAACAAAACGTTATGATTTTCTTCTTAAATGAAATCAAGTTTTATACAAAGACAATCTAAAAAATTAAGAATGAAAAAAGTGAAAACAATTGGTACCAAAGCCTCTACAAATTATATCATTGACTTTTATAGTACTTATTTCAAGAGAATTTTATTTTGACAATTATGATTTTGAAAATTATATGTTGAGGTAGTTTGCATAGAATCTTAAATATTGTTGGTTTCATATGCTTTTGCAACACAAATCTTTTTTACATTGGGCACGTTAAGAGCAATAATTTTTGTTGTACAAA
This sequence comes from Ulota crispa, assembly GCA_963920765.1. NCBI lineage: Eukaryota > Viridiplantae > Streptophyta > Bryopsida > Orthotrichales > Orthotrichaceae > Ulota > Ulota crispa. The sequence continues at coordinate 17,918,441 of OY987246.1, read as the reverse complement.
ATAGAGTAGTGGCCTTTTGGGACGTACTTGGAACTTGGGTGGGATGTATGAGGGTTCAACTAATTTGTGTTTTGAACAAAGTTTCGTTTTCACTTGCTGTAGAAGCACTATTTATTTCTTGTTTTTTGTTTTTTTGGTATCCAATTCTTTTTTTTGCTTTTTACAAAGTTTGGTCTTAGTGTCATAAGACCCCTCTTGGAACCCAAGAGGTCTACTTTTGCTTGTTACGGGTTTTGTAAAGAGCCCTCTTGGAATCTAAGAGGGCTTTTAAAATTATAATTATTATTACTATTATTTGTTTATTTTTTATTTTTTCCCCTTTTTTGTTTTTGTTTTTTTATTATGGATTTTGTTTTTGTGTTTTAGGACCATTGTCAGAACCCGAGAGGCCTACTCATGGTGGTTTTGGATTCCATACAGGGCTCCTCGGATTCCAAGGAGCATTCCAATTTTCTGCCTCAAAACCCTTCTTGGAACCCAGGAGGCTTACTTGTGGTGGTTATGGATTCTGTAAAGAGCTCCTTGGAATCGGAGGAGCACTTCTAAAAATAGCAATTCTTTTTTTATTTTTTATTTTATTTTATTATTATTATTATTTTTACAGATTTCAATTTTCTACCTAATGACCCTTCTCGGAACCCAGGAGGCCTACTTGTGGTGGTCATGGATTCTATAGAGGGCTCCTCAAAAATCCTAGGAACAATTCTAAAAATAGATTTTTTTTTTTTTTTTTTTCCTCAAGATTTTTCTTTTTTTTTTTTTTTTTTTTCTTATAGATTTCAACTTCCTGCCTCAAGACCCTTCTCGGAACCTAGGAGGCCTACTTGTGCACGTTATGGATTTTGTAAAGAAGTCACAAAATTTGTTAATTGCATAATTCATAGTAATGATTGCATTTACTAGGCAAAAAGTAGATAAATTTGACAATTGTCTCTAAAAAGGTCATTATAGCTAATTTCTAGCAACCACAACTAAACTACTTATTCAATATCCAAAATTATGTTGAGCTTTCATGAATTGTGCAGTCAACAAATTTTGTGACTTCTTTACAAAATCCATAACACGCACAAGTAGGCCTCTTGGGTTCCAAGAAGGGTCCTGAGGCTGGAAGTTGAAATCTATAAGGAAAAAAAAAAAAAAAAAAAAAAAACCTTTTTTTTGAGAAAAACAAAATTGCTATTTTTAGAAGTGCTCCTCCAATTCCGAGGAGTCCTTTACAGAATCCATAACCACCAAAATTAGGCCTCTTGGGTTCCGAGAAGGGTCATGAGGTAGGAAGTTGAAATCTATAAGAAAAAAAAAAAAAAAAAAAAAAGAAAAATCTTGAGGAAAAAAAAAAAAAAAAAAAAATCTATTTTTAGAATTGTTCCTAGGATTTTTGAGGAGCCCTCTATAGAATCCATGACCACCACAAGTAGGCCTCCTGGGTTCCGAG